>PVKE010048395.1:0-11602 GCA_004027555.1 Craseonycteris thonglongyai | reverse complement strand
TTTGTTCATAGTTCCACTCAGCCAAAGCTGTCTGATTCCTACTCATTCTCCCATTCTCCTTGTTAAACACTCATTCTGGGGTTTCCACCACTGCCTGAATGCAAAGATGATAGGTACATATAGTAATAGGTATTGTTCACATCTGTGTTAGGTCTTCTTTAAAAGTCTGTGCTGATCCTGTGATGTTTTATGACTTTCGTTATTGCTTCTGTGTAGTATGGTGTGCTAATAACATGAAGTTGACCCCTTGGAAAGGAAGGTTAAATAAAATCTGGCAATTCTGGAGGTCTTTATTTTGTATGACACTTAAATAAGTAAGTAATTGAATAAGCCAAGAAGTAACTGAGAATAATGGGAAAATGTTGGGTTTGGCCTCACTTTTTCTCTAATATTGACTGATTTTATTATGAGCATAATAAAGTCATGTTTTTCTCAGGTAAAACATTGAAAGAATCTCAGGACCAAAAGTGGTGTGTTTTATGTGAAAGTCAGTGCTAAGCAGACTCTAGCAGGATCCCTGTAGTTTTTGTTGCTCTGTCCATGAACAGCTCTTGTACTCACACCAGGTTTAGGTAAAACCTTGCCATCACTATGACCTCTAATGAATGTCTGTAAATGTTTCAGTCCTATTCTTAATGTTTCATGTGGTTGTCTCACATTTAGAATTCACAATGCCTAAGATCAGGGCTTTTCCTGGCTGATCATTGTTTATTGATTATTCTCACCTGAAACTTGTCTGTGATAAGTTTCACTTTATTTTTCTCTTCTTGCCGCATATCTGATTTTTCTTTCCATTTTTCAATATTCTCTGTTAGTTTGGGTCTTACTACTATTTCATAGGCATTTCCTCTATAGTTCTTCAGTCTTACATATTGTGTTTACATTAAAAAAAACTTTTAAACCTTTAAGCAAATACTGAAAAAGGTGTAAAAGTTATCAAGTAAATAAATGAATGCTCAGAAACAAGTGCATGTCTTATAAACACTTTTTAAATAATTATTGTTAAACAAAACAACATAATGATTAGACATTTATGCACCTCACAAAGTGTTGACTCCGAGTCTACCTCCTACCTGATACTTTACATAGCTATTAAAATACCACTGATTATATATTTCCTGTGTTGTACTTTACATCCATGACTATATATTTTTTTAAATTATAGTTAACAGTCAAGATTATTTTGTATTTGTTTCAGGTGTACAGCTCAGTGGTTAGGCATTTATATAATTTGTGAAGTGTTCCCTCCCATAAGTCTTATAAATACTTTTATGACCTGTATTAAGTTGAAAATAGGTGTCATAGAATTTTTAAAACTTATGAGTAATTTTAAGACAATGAAATAAACCTGTGCTTTGAGATATATGTAATTCTTCCGAAGAATCATCAGTTTTATAAATTAACAGCCACAGTGACCCTCCATGTTTATGCACTCATCAATGGGAATTAACTCATGAAATTTTATAATAAGAATATTAATTGTACCTGCCTCATAAGTTCGTTGTGATGATTAAATAAGATAATGCATATAAAATACTAAGCGCTATGCTCAGTCAATTATTGTGCACCATCAGTTAGCTATTATTGTATAAGCTATTTTTATTCCTGTTTGGAATAAAAACTGAAGAGATTTTTAAAAAGTGAGCTTCTGACTACCACAGACCCTCTTATAACTGCTCCTGAAAAGAGATGACCTTGTGACAGATGTGATGCTGAAGGAAACAGAAAACTGACAGCCTTTCTGGAGCCATGCACTGATGTCCTACAAGCCCATCTTGCTATTGAGCTGATTCTCTTCTCTCTTTGACTTCCATGGTCAAAAGCATGGTTGAGGAAAGAGAAAACAGCAAATACTGACATTCTTGTCTTTTTTATAATAGTCATTCCAACAGGTGTAATATGATAGCTTATTGTGATTTTAATTTGTGTTTCCCTGGTGATTATTGATGTTGAGAACCTTTTTATCCATTTTTTGGCCTTTTATACATCTTTGAAAATGTGTATTCAAATCCTCTGCTCATTTTACATCAGATTGCCTTTTTTTTTTGCTATTGAGTTATATGAGTTTCTTACATACTTTGGATATTAACTCTTTATCAGATATAGGATTTACAAATATTATCTCCCATTTTGTTGGTTGCTTATTCATTGTGTTGAGTGTTTATTTTGCTGTGCAGAGAAGCTTTTTAATTTGATATAGTCCCACTTGTTAATTTTTGCTTTTGTTGCTTGTACTTTTGGTGTCATTGCCAAAACTGATATCAAGGAGCTTGTCCCCTGTCTTCTTATAGGAATGTTATAGTTTAAGGTCTTATGTTCAAGCCCTTAATCTGTTTTGAGTTAATTTTTGTGACTGGTATAAAATAGAGTTCTACTTTCATTCTTTTGCATATGATTATCCTGTTTTCCCAACACTATGTATTGAAGAGGCAATCTTTTCCCCATTGAGTATTCTTGGATCTCTTGTGAAATATTAGTTGACCATATATATATGGATTTATTTCTAGGCTCTCAATTCTGTTTCATTGGTCTATGTGTCTGTTTTTATGCACATAGCATGCTTTTGATTACTATACTATAGCTTTGTAATATATTATAGTTTGATATCAGAAAGTGTGATGCCTTTAGATTTGTTCTTTCTCAAGATGTCTTTGTCTATTAAGGAGTCTCTTGCGGTTCCATCCAAATTTTTGAATTTTTTTCTAGTTCTGTGAAAAAAAAAGCCATTGGAATTTTGATAGAGATTTTATTGAATCAATAGATGGCTTTGGGAGTACAGACATTTTAACAATATTAACATTTTCAATGAACACAGGCTATCTTTCCATTTATTTGTATCTTTGTCAATTTTTTCACCAACATCTCATAGTGTTTAGTTTGCAGGTCTTTCACCTCCTTGGTTAAATTTATTTTTAAGTATTTTATTATCTTTGATGTTACTGTTAATGGGATTGCTTTTGTTATTTCTTTGGATAGTTCATTATTACTGTATAGAAATACAACTGATTCTTGTATGTTGCTTATGTGTCCTTAAAGCTTACTGAATTCATGTATTAGTTCTAACAGTTTTGGGGGGCAGTCTTTAGTAGTCTATATTTAAGATCATGTCATTAGTAACAGAGACAATTGTATTTCTTCATTTCTGACTTGGAAACCTGTTACTTCTTTTTCTTGACTAATTGCTCTGACTAGGACTTCTAATACTACATTGAAAAAGAGTGGTGAGAGTAAACAACTTTGTCTTGTTCCTGATCTTAGAGGAAAATTTTTCAACTTTTAACTAATGAGTATGAGATTAGCTATGGGTTTATCATATATGGCCTTTATTATTTTGAGCTATGTTTCTTTAATGCCCAATTTGTTGAGGGTTTTTATCATGAAAGGATGTTGAATTTTGTCTAATGCTTTTTCTGCATCTTAGACATAATCATATAATTTTTGTCTTTCATTCTATTAATGTGGTACATTAGACTTATTGATTTGCATATGTTGAAACATCTTTGCATCCCAGGGATAAATCCCACTTGGTAATGGTGTATGATCCTTTTAGTGTGCTATTGAATTTGGTTTTCTAGTATTTTGTTGAGAATTTTTGCATCTATATTTATCAGGGATATTGGCCTGTACTTTTTTTGTAGTAACCTTTTTTGGGTCTGGTATCAAGGTAACACTGGCCTCATAAAATAAATTTCATAGTATTCCCTGCTCTTCAATTTTTTGGAAGAGTTTGGGAAGAATTGATGTTAATTCATTTTTAGATGTTTGGTAAATTTCACTTGTGATGACATTTGGTGCTGGACTTATTTTGTTGTCATTAGGAGGTTTATGATTACTCCTTCAATTCCCTTATTTATTATTGATCTGTTTAGGCTTTCTATTTCTTCTTGATTCAGTCTTGATAAGTTGTATGTTTGTAGTAATTTTTCCATTTGTCTGGGTTGTCCAATTTGTTGCTATATAGTTCTTCATAATAATATTTTGTGATCCTTTGTATTTCTGTAGTATCCATTGTAATATCTCTTCTTTTACTTCTAATTTTATTTATTTCAGTCCTCTCTCTCTCTCTCTCTTTTTTTCTTGGTAAGTATAACTAAAGGTTTGTCAAATTTGATTGTCTTTTCAGAAAACAATTCTTAGTTTGTTGATATTTTTTGTTTTTCCATTCTGTTTCATTTATTTCTATTCTGATCTTTATCTCCTTCCTTCTGCTAACGTAGGTTTTGTTCTTTTTTTCCTTGTTCCTTGAGGTGTAGTCAGGTTATTTACTTTACATCATTTTTGTTTCATAATGCAGGCATTTATTGATGTGATTTTTCCTCTTAGTACTACTTTTGCTGCATCCTTTTAGTTTTGGAATATTGTATTTCCATTTTCGTTTGCCTCAAGACATTTTTTATTTTTCTTTTGATCTATTCTTTGATGCATTGGTTGTTTAGTAATATGTTGTTTAATCTCCACATTTTAAAACTAAAAAACTAAATTTCCAGTTTTCTTGCATTTGATTTTTTGTTTCATACCATTGTGATCAAAAAAGATGCTTGATTTAATTTCAGTCTTAAATTTAGTAAGACTTGTTTTGTAGCCTAACATATGATCTATCCTGGAAAATACTCACTGTGCACTTGAAAAGAACGTGTATTCTGCTGCTTTTGGATGAAATGTTCTGTAAATGTGTGCTAAGTCCATCTGGTCTAATGTGTCATTTAAGTCTAATGTTTTCTTATTGATTGTCTGTCTGGATGATCTATCCACTGATGAAAATAAAGTATTGAGTTTCCAAGTATTATTGTGTTACAATTTCTTTTTTTAGATCTGTTAATATTTGCTTTACATATTTAGATGCTTTTATGTTTAGTGCATAAATATTTATAAATGTCTTATCCTCTTGTTGGATTGACCCCTTTATCATTATATAATGACCTTCTTTAAAGTATACAAATAAGTCTATTTCAGGGAAGATTGGGAGATGGGCTTTTCTGTCTGTGTTCTCTGCACTGATCCCTGGAGTGAAAGCCAGTTAAGAATGATTTCTTTGTTTCTACCATCCCGTTGAACCCATGAACACAAATCCCACTGGACGGGCACCAGAGCCATGAAATGAAGGAATGTGTCCTCTGGGTGGCAGTAACAAAAGTCATGGTGCCAAATGTGTGCACAAGTTTCTTTCATGGAAACCTGGAGTGGGTCAGAGAGACAGCACAGAGTTTTCACCTAACAGCCTTCCCAGTTTCTGGAGGGGATTGCAGCCAGCCCCTAAATGTGTGTTAAATAAGAAGTCTGATTCTCAGACTGCAGCTTTTAATATAAGCAAATAGGCCTCTCTCATGCAAAAACTGGATATTTCAGTTTTCTGTCTCTGCACTGTGCCCTGGGTGTATAGCCATGGTGAGCCCATGCAAGCTTATTAAGAACTGTTTCTTAGTTGCTATAGCTTTGTGAATCTTGTTGATGCAAGCCCCCATTGGCTTTCAGAGTTAGATGTTTTGGGGCCTGTCTCTCAGGTAAAAGCCTTAACAGTTTGGGTGCAACATTTGGGCCAAACCCTTCATTCTTCAAGGAGGTGATGGAAGTTATGAGTTTCCTCTCATTTGTGTATCACCACACTAGGGTTGGGGCTTACAGTAAAACTATGTCTCAGCCTCTCTCAGCCAGTTTGATTGTTGTTTTTTTCTCATTCACTCATCATGTAGGAGTCACTCAGCTTTTTATCAGAGGGAATTGTTCTATATGTAGCTATAGATTTGGTATGTCTATGGAAGGTGGGGAGTTCATGAGCCTCCTATGTCATCATCTTGAATAGGAACTACCTTATTGATGTTCTGTCTAATGATCTTTCCATTGTTGAAAATGGGGGAATAAATACCCTTATATTATTACATTGTTGTCTATCACTTCCCAAAGATCTGTTAGCATATGCTTAATACATTTATGTGCTCTTATATTGGGTACATGTCTATTTATAGTTGTTATATTCTTTAGAAAAATTGACTTCTATAGCCTTATATAATAACTTTCTTTGTCTCTTGTTATGATTTTTTATTTAAAGTCTGTTTTGCCTGATATAGTGTAGCTACCGTTGCTTTCTTTTTGTTTCAATTTGCATCAAATATCTTTTTCAATATCTTCACTTCAGCTTTATGTGTTCTATAGGCTGCTGCGAGTCTCTTGTAAGCTGTATATACTAGAATGTTCTTTTAATTCATTAAGCCACTCTATGCCTTTTGATTGGAGCATTTACTCCATTTATATTTAGAGTAATTATTGATAGGGAGGACTTATTGTTGCTATCTTGTTAATTGATTTCTGTGTCTTTTATAGTTTCTTTGTTCCTTTCTTTCTCTCTGATGTTTTCCTTTGTGAATTGATAATTTCCAGTAGTGACGTACTTTGAGTCCCTTCTCTTTATGTTGAGTGTATCTACAATAAGTTTTAATTTGTGGCTACCCTGAGGTTTCCTTGAAAAAGTTTATAATATAACAGTCTATTTTAAGTTGATAATTTTGGTTGCTTTTAAAAACTCTACACTTTAACCCCCCACTCCATGTTTTATGTTTTTGATGTCAGAATTTATATCATATTTTGTGTATCCATTAGCAAATTATTATAGCTATAGCTATAGCTATTTTTGATACTTTTGTGCTTTAACCTTTAAACTACAGCTAAGTTATTAACACATTGCTATATTACATTATTAGAGTATAATGGATCTGACTGTATATTTACCTTTACCAGTGTATTGTATATCTTCATGTTTTCATGTTACTAACTAGCATCCTTTTGTTTTAGCTTGAAGAACTCCTTTGAGCATTTCTTTTTTTTCCTTATTTTGCTGTTTTGACAGAGAGAGACAGAGAGGGAAGGGGGAGGGCCCAGAACAGTCTCCATAATTGTACATTATTAGTTGTAACATGGTTTTAGTCCACACAGGTGGATGTGGGGCTATGCTAGGCAGGACCCAAACTGGGAGCCTCCCACATGGGAGGCAAGCACCATCACCATCGAGCCATCCCTGTGGTAACCAGTTGTGCTGCAGTTCAGCATCTGGGTTTGCATGGGCCAGGGCTGGGTATCAAACTCTGGACCTCACGATTGTGCTATCTGTGCTATCCCACTGTGCTATCCCAGCATCCCCTGAACATGACTTTTAAACATATGATTAAAGCTATTTATCATAATGTGCTATACTACCAACATTGAATTACAGATATTTTGGAGAAGTTAAGTGGTTTAAGGTAAGCCTGTAATATACCTAAAAAACATCTTCCTGTCTCATACTTGCAAATTACTCCTCCATGTACAGGTCTCCTCACTCTAACATCAAAGTTAACCTGCTCCAGAAGTCACTACTCTGAAGATTATCATGGTCCAAAGAGCAGAAGGGGAAATGTAACAAAGATGGCATGGTAGAAGGGGGCTATACAATTCTACAAGTACAATCCATCAAGAAGAAGCTTGTTATAAAGCTCTTCAGAAAGGTATCATTTCTATCACTGATACCACAGGCTAAATTACAAAGCATGGCATCTTTAAGTAATAGTCGAGGCAAGAGAATAAATACAGAGGCATGACACCGATTCTCACTTAATACAACTATATAGACTAACACTTCTCTACAAATTAAGTTCTTTGTCTGATTTCCAGTTACAGAGCTTTAACTTCATAGATTAATGATTAAGGATTATACACTGACTTTAATACATATATCTAGCACTTTAGTCCTAGCTATTCCACGTACATAGCTGAAATTAATTACAAAGTATGGCATAACAAATGCTAGGGAAATATCTTGTAGTTTTTACAGGCATTAAATTTAACTTTGCACACTGAAGTTATTATACATACAG
This sequence comes from Craseonycteris thonglongyai, assembly GCA_004027555.1. NCBI lineage: Eukaryota > Metazoa > Chordata > Mammalia > Chiroptera > Craseonycteridae > Craseonycteris > Craseonycteris thonglongyai. Next base: position 3,758 of record PVKE010048395.1, on the reverse strand, counting down.
GACAAAGAACTTCTATATTTGAGTTCATTCTTCATTTAACTTTTAAAGCACTACTATAGTTGAATATTGAAACAAAAACTATAGCAAGTGAGCATATTATGATTATAGTCCATCACTCATTCACTACTGCATATAAAATGCCAGCAGTGACTGTTATTCACTGACCCATTAGGAGGTCTGACACTGATGTTCATTATCTTTATATGTTTCTCCATTGTAATGGCACAGTCTTTCTTGACTTGGATTGAAGTCCACCAGTTCTACCTGTTACATTTCATCAGTCTTTTCTATTTCCTTTCTTTCAGGTAAGGGATTTCCAAACAAAGAGAGTTTATCAGGAGAAAGAAAGCCATTCTCAGGAAAGTGTAACTTAAATTCAATGATTAGCTGACCTTTTTCATAAGGTCCATGATAAATCTGACTTGGATGAGAGGTGATGACTATAGTTTGAGTTATAGTTTAAGAATAGATATTGGCCTTTGGAAGCCATACAGTGCTTCAACCAGCTGTATATCTATACACATAAAAAGGTCTTCTCCTCCTTGAGCAAAAACAACATGGTCTTTCTGACCTAAAACAATGATAATATACCTGGGCTTAAGTCTTGGTTCTTGGTTTCCTTCACTGTGGAATGCTATCGTCTGGCCATCTTTTATGCCTTTGTCAATATGAAGTTCTAGAATCTTCTCTCAAATTATCTTCCTTCCATTGCAGCTTTTACATCTATCTTTAGGACTGATGCATTCCCCATGGCCCTGGCACTCAATGCACATAGACAAATTTGCTGAACCATTCCAGGTATTATCTGATGAATCCTTATTTTCGTCCCAGTACCTTGGCAATTGGCACAGCACTCTACTGCTCCTTCCTTAGCACCTCAGCCTTTACATTTGTCACAAATGACATTCTTTTGTAGAGCTAGTTTTTTTTGTTGTTGTTGTTACACCATTATATAAATCTTCTAAGGTTATTGAGATCTACTGCACAACATTTTTACCTCTTCTTTCTCTCTGCATCCCTTTCCTTCCTCCAAAAAACATATCAAAGATGCCCATGAGGAATTCAAAACCACCATCCACTCTATCTTCTTTAATTTCTTTTTCTCCTCCTTTGTCATTTAATTCCATTTCTTTGCATCAGAGAGCATTACACAAGCTTTAGAAATCTGTTTAAACTTTCCTCCTTCATTTGGATTCTTATCAGGGTGATACTTCAAGGCCAGTTTCCTATAAGCCTTTTTTTCAATTTTTCCTGGGTGGCTGGGTGGCATTGGGTTTGGCCCCCAACACATCATAGTGAGTGGTTTCTTACACCACATTTGACAGCCAGTGAGAGGGCTGAGGCTGGTGTCAGGAAGTGGGAAGGAGCATGTTGTTGTGGGCAGCTTGGATAGCCATTGAACTTCCGCCTCTCACCCAGCATTCTGGAAAGTTCAGCCAGGTGTGCCAGCATCTTTTGTCAAAATTGTAACATATTTAAAGTGATGATTTAATATACATACAGTGTGAAAGACCCATAATCAAATTAATTAACACATCTATTACTTAGCATATAATGTCCTTCAGGTTTACCCATGTTGCAAATGACAGAACTGCACTCTTTTTAAGGTTGAATCATATTTCATTATACATAGATATATCTATCTCTCTCTATATATATATTGAGTAATATTTCATTATATGTATATATTATATCTATCTATCTATCTATCTATCTATAAAATCACATTTTCTTTATCCATTCATCCATCAACAACAGACATTATTATAGTTATTTAAAATCCTTGGATGATAACTTTAATGTCTGCATCTTCTGTTTCTATTATTTGTTTTTATTTTTAGTTTTAGATCAAGTTTTGTTTTCTTGATGGACATTGAACTTGAAAAATTATAGCAATCATTTGTGACCCTGGATGATGTTATCTTCTTCCATAGAGGATTTACTGTTGTTCTAGAGGAAACTAGACTAGTGACAAATAACCTTAATCCAAGTATTGAAATTATTCAAAGTGTCTTCATTCCCTTCAGTCAGTGGTTCTCAACCCTCGATGCAATTACAATCACATTGAAAGCTTTAAAATTATTCATGCCTAGACTCTACTCCAGAGATCTGACTCAATTGGCATGGAATGAGGCATTGAATTTTTTATATATTTATTTATTTTTTTAGTGAGTAGTTTTTTGCTCTTTCATTTTGAAATTATAGATTTACAGGAGGTTGCAAAGTAATGTACTGGAAAGTCTATGTGCCTCTTTCCCAAAGCTCTCCCACCAAATGCCAATATCCCACACAACTGTAATATCAAAACCAAGAACTGACATTGACACAAACTACAGAGCTTATTCAGATTTCACCAGTTATACATGTACTCACATGTGACTCTGTATGTGTGTATGTGGCTCTGTACAATTTTTTATACTTAATAGTGTTTCATAACCACCACCACAGTTGAGATACTTAACATACTACCATTTTCTGTGATACTCTTTTTACCTAAACCCATCCTCTCTCCTCCATTTCTAACCTCTGGCAACCACTAATTAATCTCTTCTCCATTCCTGTGACTGTTATTCCACGGTGGTTAAAAAAAAAAAAAATGGAATCATGCAGTATGTATCCTTTGAGATTGACTCTACTTGGCACAATTTTGTAGATGTTTTTAAAATGTATCATTTTTAATCTTCCTAAATAATTCTAATTTGCATCCATGATTATGAGAAAAAGGTTTTCTTATAATTGCACATTATATTTAAATAGAAAATGGCAAACTTTTCAAACTAAGCATAGTTTATACTAAAAAGGAGTAGAAAAAAGTGCATGACGATGTGTAATAGCCATGTTTCTGTGGAAACAAGAAATTGAATAGCAGTCAAGGGAGAGGACCAAATCAAATATAGAGTCTTTACTTCAGATCCATCTCCCCAACCTTCTTCTCTGTATATGTGCCACCCACCTAGAGTTAAATCCAGATAAAAAGAGTGTGATAAAAATACACAGAAGCTTTGAGGAAACCCCAGCCAAAGAGACTGTAGAACTCTTAGAGAAGCCCTGAGTTTAGTGAGTTCAAGCCAGGATTCTGAGAAACTTGCTGCCTGGTGGTAGAGGAGCCACGCGAGGGAAGAGTGTAGGCAGATGGGCCTAAGAGGAACTTGGCAGAGCCTCATACTTCAGGGTGGTTCTGGAAGACACTGAAAGTTCCTGAGCTTCCACTGGAGGTGATGAGAGATACAGAGGACAAAATAAGCTTGGGTTGGGGTTCAAGAGGACTTCTAAAACTAGGGCAGGTATGGACCAGTTATACACCCATGTTGACAAAGGTTGGAACAAGAATAAGATATCCCTTCCCCTTGCCATGACATCTGATAAACTCTCAGGGTAAATTAGATCACATACTTGTCTAGCAAAAAGTTGAGTAGCCTCAGATCTTAGAGTTGATTTGAATATTTACGTTTTAAGCCAAACTGATTAAGTTAAAATACAGAGGCAGGATTGAGTGGTTTCTACTTTCAAGGAAAATGAGAACCCAAGAACTAAATAGAATTCTGTTATAGCACCCTTGTTCTATAAATTTTAAACCACTGCAGCACTCTTTTGTTTGTTTGTTTGTTTGTTTTTTGTTTTTTTTTAATTTATTGTTAAATTTGATGAGGTTACATTGGTTGGTAACAATTAGACAGTTTACAGATGTACAAGTCCACCTCACATCATTCATGCATCGTATTATGTGCCCATCACTCAGTATCAGTTCCCCTTCCTGG
>PVKE010048394.1:0-11599 GCA_004027555.1 Craseonycteris thonglongyai | reverse complement strand
TGGCCTCAAAGTGAGCGCTCAACCCGCTGAGCCGTCCCGGCTTTCACCGCCTTTTTTTTTTAACACAAACACCTTCATAGTCTAAAAGTTTCTCCTATTTGGATCCAAGCTGTGATGGTTGAGGGTCAAGGGTGGTGGTGTACCATGTGAAACATGAACAGACAGCACAAAAATGATAGGGTGTCAGAATGGGATAACTGGACACAAGTGAAATGGCCTGCTGGGGAGAGGGAGAACTTGAAGGAAGAGAATATTGGTAGTGAAAACATAGCATATAAAGAAAGAGAAACAGGAATATTAAGAGGTTCTTAGGGAATAAAGCAGACTGGTGAAAGTGTGAGGCCATGACGAAGTGGGAAGTTAAATTGAAGCTGGAACAAAACAGTGGATAGCTAAGGTGAAGAGAGTTCAAAAGAATGAGAATTTTGGTGGCATTGAAAGAGAGCAAAGCTACAAGAAAATGGTTGTTTCAGAGACAGAAATGTAGTTCCGAACACTAGTAAGACACGGCGGTAGGACAGGTGGATGAAATAGCAACATGAAAGGATGTCAACAACAGGCTGGACAGCAGCAGTGATTAATTGAGGACTAGTCTTTTAAAAAATAAAAGCATATCAAGGCCATGCACATGTGCCAGTGACATAGCCTTTGGTATGCCAAAACACTTAAATGGCCTCCACATCTCCAGAGTTTCCAGGTGGGGGCAACCCTTGCCCTGAGCCCCAGGGGTGGAATTTTTCACAAGAGAAAAACCTGAGGACGTTGAGTGAGGGAAAGCTCATCAAGTCCAGAAGGCAGGCAGGTCAAATGTGTTACAGGCACTATTCTGCCAATTATCTGCTCAGGAAAAACTAGGTTAATAAGCAGTTCTACAATGTTTAGGGCAAGAGTCAAATTTCAACACAGTAGCCCCATTAGGGCCCTCACTTTTGTCTCTGTGCATATTTCCCAGCTATTTGGGGGATATTCCCACACAATTCATCACGAATAAGATGCCCAGATACACAAACACATGTTCAAACATGCCAAGGCTCTTGTTGACATTTTTTGGCACACACACAATTGTAAACATTTATGCTTTCACAAGAACCTAGATATCTCCATGCACAACTGTATCACCCAGGCACACAGTCCAAATTCAGAGAAGAAAGAAACCCAGCTGGCATGCTTCTTGAATTGGGGGCTCAACCCTCAGAAACAAGGCTATCAATAAAACCTTCATATCCAGACTCTACAAGTTAGGACACATCTCGCTGTTCAGATGTCGATAGCACAAAGGAAATTTCACCAATCTGAGCATCTCCTTCAACCTGTCATTGGCAATGCAGGCCTTAAGTGTACATTTTTCTTTGTAAAGGTCCTGGTCAGTCACGACAATACTCTGGCTCATCTTGGTTCTAGTTCAAAAAAAGAAACTGGTGAGGGTGACTGACATTAATTTTGAAGAATGGTTTAAAAATATTCAATCTCTACATTTGAAGCCCTAAGACAGAGATAAAGCCATAACATGTTTAAAAAGTGTGGCAGTATTTTCTCTTTTAGGAATCCATGGCTTTATGTTCTATTTAGTTTGACATTTCCATTTAGCTTTAAAGGAACTACATTTGTTTTTTTTCTACTCCACTATTTGGTACCCGCCCACATGAACTTTGAGGACCCTGTTCAAATTGGCTTCAATATTTCTATCTACCTAGGATTTGAATGAGTAGTTTCCTCATTGTCAGAAGTAGCTCTTGCTTTTATATCAGATTATTATGTAAAGATCTTCTAAGTTATTTTATATAAGAAGAGTACTAGAGGAACGTGTCATTTTCTTCCTCATCTACCATTTGTGTAGTGTGTACTAAGGTCCAAACACTAATGTAACAGTTCTCTGGAGTACTTCACAGAATCTTTCTTTTGCTCAGAGGTGCCTAACACAGCTCATTTCATTATTCTGCAAAACCTATGAAAACACCATATTCATCGCGATTTCATTAGAACACGACCAACACGGTAATAGTTGGATTTGGAAATTAAATCAACTGAGGAAAATATGTGAATCATCATGAGTCAGTTAATTTTTTTTTCTTGGAGATTTACCTTTATTTTTATAGACTGAGAAAGACACAAATAGAGGGGTGTGGTGTGTGGTGTGGGAGACAAAGAACAAAAGGGAGAAACAGAGAGGAAGAGAGAGACTAAGAGAACTAATCAGAAGGGCCCATAACAGGCTCCTTAGTTGTCTGTCATCAGTCTTGGACATAGTTTCATTCCATGGTTGGGCATGGTGCTGACTGGTTATGGAACAAGGCAGGGGGTCTCCCATACAGGAGATCCAAAACCCACAGCCTGGGACCTTTCCCACGAGAGGCTCGCCTGGGTCAGGGGATGAAACAAGGGCTTTCCACCTGACAAACCCACACTGGAGGGAACTAAGGGGCAGTGGGGAGCACATCCCGGGTTAGCATATAACGGGCAGTGTTCAGAACTGTGACTCCATTCTCGGACCAAGGGGCTACAAAGCCATTGCTCAACCCAAGAATCATCCCTGTTTTTCCCAGTTAGATTTTTGAAAGTGAGAAAAATTAAAGTGTGCTGTGCCATGCCATGATTTTGTAAAGGAACCTTGGACATTGAGATCAGGCTGGGCTATTTATTCAAGGCACACTCTGCTTCTAAAGATATAGCTCTAAAAATCTTTTGGGGAAAATTGGTTATTCTCAGGAGTAAAAGTTGTATTAGGTTGCCATGCGTTGTCTTGTTTTCAGACACAGATCTGGACGAAGGTGAATCACGTGCGTTCCTGCTTTTTTATATTCAGTTCATTCCTGGCCTGTTTCTCTTAGGCTGTAAATTTGTTCTGGTTTCCCTAGGGTTTCAAATCCATCTGCAGAGAAACAAAACACAGGAGAGGCTGTGAGTTTAAATGTGAAAGCCCTTCTCAGTAATGGCTAGCTAAGCTCAGTGCTTGGGGCCTACCAATCGAATGCTGGCATAGTCAGCTTAACTTTTATCCAGCTAAACTGGGGCACAGCCTTGTCCATAACGAAGGCAGACTCACACCTATCCTAGCTGGAATATTACAGAATACAAGACAGCACATGGAAAACTAGACAATGAGCAGTTGGGTCTTGAGTCCCTGTAGGTAGTGGAAACCTCTAGATGTCTCTTTTTTCTTATTATTACTTTATTTTTTTTATTATATTTTATTGTTACATTTAATGGGGTGACATTGGTTGGTAACAATTAGATAATTTCTTGATGTGCAAGTTCACATCACATCACCCATGCATCGCATTATGTGCCCACCTCCCAGAATCAGGTCCCCCTCCACCACCATATATCTAGTGCCCACTCCCACCTCCCCCCACAACTCTCCCTCCCCCCTTCTCCCGCTTCTCCAGGTAACCACCAAACTATTGAGTGTGCCCATAATGCTGGTGCCCTCTCCCACTTCCCCTCCCTCTCTCCCTCTCCCTCTCCCTCTCCCTCAGGCAATCAACAAGTCACTGAGTGTGTCCATAGGTCTCTGTCTTTGTAACTTTCAGTTTTATATTCCACCTATAAGTGAGGTCATATTTTTCCGGATTCTTTCAGTCTGACTTATTTCACTTAATAAGATGATCTCTAGGTCTATCCATGTTGCCACAAATGACTGTATTTTATCATTTCTTATTGCTGAGTAGTATTCCATTGTGTAAATGTACCACATCTTCTTTATCCAGTCATCTATCGAAGGGCATTTTGGTTGTTTCCATGTTCTGGCCACTGTGAACACTGCTGCGATGAACATTTGGGTACAAACATCTTTAAAGATTAAGGTTTTCAGGTTTTTTGGGTAGATGCCCAGTAGAGGGATGGCTGGGTCATATGGTAGTTCTATTCGTAGTTTTTTGAGGAATCTCCATACAGCCTTCCATAGTGGTTGTACCAGTTTACATTCCCACCAACAGTGTATGAGGGTTCCTTTTTGTCCACAGCCTCTCCAGCACTTGTTATCCCCTGTCTTGTTGATTATAGCCATTCTAACAGGTGTAAGATGGTATCTCATTGTGGTTTTTATTTGCATCTCTCTAACTGCTAGTGAAGTGGAGCATTTGTTCATATATCTGTTGGCCGTATGTATGTCTTCATGAGAGAAGTGTCTGTTAAGGTCATCTGCCCATTTTTTAATTGGATTGCTTGTTTTTTTTTTCTTGCTGAGTTGTACAAGCTATTTGTATATTTTTGATATTAGCACCTTACCAAAGGCATTGTTTGCAAATATTTTCTCCCAGTTGGTTGGTTGCCTCTTAGCTTTGTTGATGGTTTCCTTTGCAGCACAGAAGCTTTTTAGCTTGATAAGGTCCCATTTGTTTATTTGGGCATTTACTTCACTTGCCCATGAGGTCAGATTCATAAAGTCCTCCCTGAATCCCAGGTCTATAAGTTCAGTGCCAATGTTTTCTTCTATGCAATTTATTGTTTCCTTTCTTATTTGGAGGTCTTTAATCCATTTTGAGTTAATTTTGGTATATGGTGAGAGATCGCAGTTCACATTCAAGCTTTTGCATGTGTTTTACCAATTTTTCCAGCACCATTTATTGAAGAGGCTTTCTCTTCCCCACTGTATATTTTTTGATCCTTTATCAAAAATAATCTGTCCATAAATTTGTGGGTTTATTTCTGGGTTTTCAATTCAGTTCCATTGGTCTGTGGGTCTGTTTTTCTGCCAGTACCAAGCTGTTTTGATTACTGAGGCTTTGTAGTACAGATAAAAGTCAGGCAGTGAGATGCCCCCAGCTTTATCCTTTTTTCTTAGGATAGCTTTGGTGATTCGTGGTCTTTTGTTGTTCGATACAAATTTGATGATTTTTTCATCTATTTCTTGAAAAAATGACTGTGGGATTTTGATGGAAATGGCATTGAATCTGTATATTGCTTTGGGGAGCATGGCCATTTTAATTATGTTAATTCTTCCAATCCATGAACATGGAATGTCTTTCGATTTCTTTGTATCCTCTTTAATTTCTTTTAAGAGTGTCTTATAGTTTTCAGTGTATAAGTCCTTCATGGTCTTTGTTAGATTTATTCCTAGGTATTTCATTTTTTTGTTTGCAATGGCAAAAGGAATGCATCTTCTCTTCTCTCTTTCTGAAGTTTCATTGTTGGCATACAAAAATGCAGTTGATTTTGAGACATTGATTTTGTATCCTGCGACTCTACTGTATTTGTCTATTATTTGTAATAGATTTCTGATGAAGTCTTTACAGTTTTCTATATACAGGATCATGTCATCTGCAAAGAGTGACAGTTTAACTTCTTCTCTCCTGTAAACAAAGCGGGACTTTTTGAAAACGCTGCGGGACACGAGACAAATTGTTAAAAATCAAGACTGTCCCACCAAAAGCGTAACATCTGGTCACATTACACTAGAGCATAGGAGCTGGCACACTTCAGCTGGTGGGGGCGGGGGGCCTGGAGGAAAAGAGACTAACCAGCCTACTGAGAGACACCGCGCCTTTACTCTCTCTCCAGGACAGAGTAGCGCGAGCGCTAATGCACAGGCACCAGCACAGGCACGGGATCAGGCACGGGCACAAGCATGGGGCCCGCACCACAGAGGGTGCCTGCCACAGCATCTTTTGTCCCTGGGACACGAACCCGGGGCGGCGCTGGAAGCACAACAGGACACTTGTAACTCTGGCAGCCTGCCCTAAGGCCCCGTGGGGCCTGCCGGACTCAGGGCACACCGACGACTTTGCTTGGCCCAGCACCCACAAGACCACATTTTCCTGTGGGAAGCTGCCTCTGGAGCACAGCTTGGCTGTGTTTGTGCAAGACCCAGCCCCAGTCTGTGTGGGTTTCTCCCTGCCTCTTCCAGAATGTCCCTCCCTGGTGCTATCTGGCTCTCAGTTTGTCCTGGAGGGCTCCGGCTCAAGTTCGCACATGCGGTCCCTGCCGCACACTTCCTTTGCCCCTCTGACCGGGTGTCTCCATGTCTGTCTCTTGAGCTTTGTCTCTGTCTTTGCTTTCTTACCCACTGCGCGCTCTCTGTCCCCATGTCTTGTTCTGGAGCTGCCCGGAGTCCACTTCATTCCCGCTCTCATCTCTTAGTGCCATAGGTGGGTGTGTGTGCAGCCAGAGACCTGACCCAAGGGAGCACGGAGTAGCTCGGCCGGTGGTGAGGTCCCAAGGGGAAGAGCGGGAGGTGTAAGGGAGCCGACTGGGGAAGGGTGGCTGGTGGGGATCGGTGGGCAGAGTGCAGAGCCCTTGCCATGCAATTGCCCCAGTGGCTTTGGGTGCCTGTGGGCCATTCGGGCCTACCAGTACCGTGGTGCAGTACCAGGATCCGGAACCTGGTCAGGGACTGGGCCAGGTCCACGAGCTGGCTGCCTATACCCTGGACCCGGAGGGCACTGACAGAGAACCCAGCCCAGACTCAGGCCCCACCCGCCCCTTTGCTGCACCCCGCCCTGAGGCCCCATGCCCCCCGCCCTGGCCGGACCATGTTGCCAGAGAAATGGCAAGCGCCGAGCAGTCAGCATCGCCGTGCGCAGATCGGTGGTCTGGGGCGCAGAGAGTGCCCGGGGGCCAGAGCATGAGACTTCTGGCAGGGCGATGAGGTCGTGGAGGCTTGGGTTGCCTTGGGAGAGGAGACCAGAGGTGCTGGACTGGGCTCGCCATCGCCCCACAGCTGCTGGAGGAGTGGAGGGTCAGGGCCCTTAGGGGGCGTTGCAGGCCACAGGGGTGGGGTGGGGCGGGTGGGGGAACCTGGCTGGCCTGAAGGGGAGGGCATGTCATGTCTGGCAGTCAGGCACGTATGTGAGTGTGCCCTGGCCCTCGCCCGCCCCACTGCAGGAGTTTGGGAGCTTCGGGGTGGGGTGTTCCCTGTCTCTGCTTTTTTTGCCCGGCGAGCGCTTTCTGTCCCCACGTCTTGTTCTGGAGCTGCCTGTAGTCTACCTCATTCCCACTCTCATCTCAGTGCATAGGGAGATGTGGGTAACAATAAGGAGTGAAACAACGTATCCAGTCTATGTCGTCACAATGATGGCTCCCTTCCCTTGCAAACATCTGTAAACATTTCAAGTCTACACTGTTATGCATGATAGTCCAATGGCAAGGGTTCAACCTTGGCTTAGATCTAGGACTAAGCTTAAGCGGAGGGCTAGGGCAAGTATCAGATTTAGGGTGTCAGTTTGAGGTACGATAAGGCTTGGGAGCCAACTTGGAATTTGGAAAGGGGAAACAACTGGGCTAAGGTATGGGTTGGTTAGTGTTCACTCTGGAACTCTGGCTAGTATACTAGGGTGAGGTCTGGTCTACAGTGAGAGCTAGCGTTAGGGCTATTTCTAGGGAAAGTCTTGAGCAAGGATTAAAAATCAGCCTACGTCTAGACTTAGGGGTAGAGTTAGGTATAGCTTTAGGACAAGGGCTTTAGCTATTTCATCTGCTGGGTTACAAAGGGGGTTGGTGTTGGGGCTAAAGCTATGGGTAAGTGTGGGGATGTGGCTCGGCTTCGGTGCTTGGGCAGTGCTACGACTAGCATTATGGGTGTGTGTAGATCGAGGGCTCACGCTAGGGCCAGTTGTACAGCTTGAGCCAGAGCAAAATTTGTGTTAGTGTTCAATTTAGGATTAAGACTCAGGCTACATCCAGAGCCTGGGTCGGGGCTTAGGACCCCATTACTTTTGGAGTGGTGGAAAGAGTTAGTGCTGCGGCGAGATCCAAATAAGTGTGAATTTTATGGTTACGCTTGAAGCTATGGCTTTGGCTAGTGTTCAGTTTAGATCTCTGGTGAAATTGAGAGTTCAAAAACTGCCCCGAGAAAACTTTTCAGTTATTTGAGAGGAGAAAAACAATACTGAAGCCAGAAAGTTACTGCGAGATGACGAGCCAATGGCTTTTCTTGAACATCAAATTGAGAGATGGGGGGGTAACAAATAGACGTTAGACAAAGGGCTCGGTCTATGTCATCACAACAGTAGCTCACCTCCCTTTTAAACATCCAGAAACGTTTCATCTTCACTGTACCAAAACATCATGTGATTGCAAGATTTAGATACGTTTCAGTGCTAGGGCTAAGCTTAAGTTGAGGGATAGGGCAAGCATCTCTTTCAGGGTTACAGTTTCAGGCAGTCATGTGTTAGGAAGAAATGGATAAGAAAGCCAGAACTGTACTGCGAGATGATGAGCCAGTGGCTTTCCATGAAGAATGCGACGGGTTACTGGGGTAACAAAAGACATGAAATCACGTCCTCAGGCTAGGTCATCCCAACTGCAGCTGGCCTCCCTTGTAAACATCCAGAAATGTTTGCAGTTTACACTGTAATGGATGATAATCCGATGGCAAAGGATCGAGCTAGGCTTAGATCTTGGGCTAAGCTTAAGCGGAGGGCTAGGGCAAGCATTAGATTTAGGGTTTCAGTTTGAGCTACGATAAGCTTTGGGAGCATACTTGGAATTTAGAAAGCTGAAACACCAGGGCTAAGGTGTGGGTTGGGTTAGTGTTCACTCTGGAACTCTGGCTGGTATATTAGGGTGAGGTCTGTTCTACAGTGAGAGCTAGAGTTAGGGCTATTTCTAGGGAAAGTCTAGAGCAAGGATTAAAAATAAGCCTACGTCTAGAGTTAGGTATAGCTTTAGGACAAGGGCTTTAGCTATTTCATCTGCTGAGTTACAAAGGGGGTTGGCATTGGGGCTAAAGCTACGGGTAAGTGTGGGGATGTGGCTCGGCTTCGGTGCTTGGGCAGTGCTAGGGCTAGCATTATGTCTGTGTGTAGATCGAGGGCTGACACTAGGGCTAGTTGTACAGCTTGACAAAGAGCAAAATTCGTGTTAGTGTTCGGTTTAGGATTAGGACTCAGGCTAGGTCCAGAGCCTGTATCGGGGCTTAGGACACCATTACTTTTGGAGCAGTGGAAAGAGTTAGTGCTGTGGCAAGGTCCAAATAAGTGTGAAGTTTATGGTTGTGCTTGAAGCTATGGCTTTGGCTAGTGTTCTGTTTAGAGCTCTGATAAAATTGAGAGTTCAAAAACTGCCCTGCGAATACTTTGCAGTTATTTGAGAGGAGAAAAACAATACTGAAGCCATAACGTGACTGCGAGATGACGAGTGAATGGCTTTTCTTCAACATCGAATTGAGAGATGGGGGCGGAGTAACAAAAAGACGTGAAACAATGGGCTCGGTCTATATCGTCACAACAGTAGCTCACCTCCCTTGTAAACATCCAGAAACGTTTCATCTTCACTGTACCAAAACATCATGTGATTGCAAGGTTTAGATACGTTTTAGTGCTATGGCTAAGCATAAGCTGAGGGCTAGGGCAAGCATCTCTTTCAGGGTTACAGTTTCAGGTAGTCATTTGTTAGGAAGAAATGGATAAGAAAGCCAGAACTGTACTGCGAGATGATGAGCCAGTGGCTTTCCTTGAAGAATGCGTTGGGTTACTGGGATAACAAAGACATGAAACCACGTCCTCGGACTATGTCGTCCCAACAGCAGCTGGCCTCCCTTGTAAATATCCAGAAATGTTTGCAGTTTACACTGTAATGGATGATAATCCGATGGCAAAGGTTCGAGCTAGGCTTAGATCTTGGGCTAAGCTTAAGCGGAGGGCTAGGGCAAGCATCAGATTTAGGGTTTCAGTTTGAGCTACGATAAGGCTTGGGAGCCAACTTGGAATTTGGAAAGGGGAAACACCCGGGCTAAGGTGTGGGTTGCGTTAGTGTTCACTCTGGAACTCTGGCTAGTATATTAGGGTGAGGTCTGTTCTACAGTGAGAGCTAGAGTTAGGGCTATTTCTACGGAAGGTCTTGAGCAAGGATTAAAAATAAGCCTACGTCTAGAGTTAGGGGTAGAGTTAGGTATATCTTTAGGACAGGGACTTTATCTATTTCATCTGCTGGGTTAAACAGGGGGTTGGTGTTGGGGCTAAAGCTACGGGTAAGTGTGGGGATATGGCTCAGCTTCGGTGCCTGGGCAGCACTAGGGTTAGCGTTATGGCTGTGTGTAGATCAAGGGCTGATGCCAGGGCTAGTTGTACAGCTTGACCAAGAGCAAAACTTGGGTTAGTGTTCAGTTTAGGATTAGGACTTGGGCTAGTTCCAGAGCCGGGGTCAGGGCTTAGGCCACCATTACTTTTGGAGCGATAGAAAGCGTTAATGCTAGGGCGAGGTCCAAATAAGTGTGAAGTTTATGGTTAGGCTTGAAGCTATGGCTTTGGCTACTGTTCAGTTTAGAGCTCTGGTGAAATTCAGAGTTCAAAAACTGCCCTGAGAAAACTTTTCAGTTATCTGAGAGGCGAAAAGGCATACTGAAGCCAGAAAGTTACTGCGAGATGACGAGCGAATGGCTTTTCTTGAACATCGAATTGAGAGATGGGGTGGGGGGTAACAAAAAGACGTGAAACAATGGGCTCGGTCTATATCGTCACAAGAGTAGCTCACCTCCCTTGTAAACATCCAGAAAGGTTTCATCTTCACTGTACCAAAACATCATGTGATTGCAAGGTTTAGATACGTTTCAGTGCTAGGGCTAAGCTTAAGCTGAGGGCTAGGGCAAGCATCTCTTTCAGGGTTACAGTTTAAGGTAGTCATTTGTTAGGAAGAAATGGATAAGAAAGCCAGAACTGTACTGCGAGATGATGAGCCAGTGGCTTTCCTTGAAGAATGCATTGGGTTACTGGGGTAACAAAAGACATGAAACCACGTCCTTGGTCTATGTCATCCCAACAGCGGCTGGACTCCCTTGTAAATATCCAGAAATGTTTGCGGTTTACACTGTAATGGATGATAATCTGATGGCAAAGGTTCGAGCTATTTTTAGATCTTGGGCAAAGCTTAAGCGGAGGGCTAGGGCACCCATCAGATTTAGGGTTTCAGTTTGAGGTACGATAAGGCTTGGGAGCCAACTTGGAATTTGGAAAGGGGAAACACCCGGGCTAAGGTGTGGGTTGCGTTATTGTTCACTCTGGAACACTGGCTAGTATACTAGGGTGAGGTCTGGTCTACAGTGAGAGCTGGAGTTAGGGTTATTTCTAGGGAAAGTCTTGAGCACGGATTAAAAATCAGCCTACGTCTAGAGTTAGGGGTAGAGTTAGGTATATCTTTAGGACAAGGACTTTATCTATTTCATCTGCTGGGTTAAACAGGGGGTTGGTGTTGGGGCTAAAGCTACGGGTAAGTGTGGGGATATGGCTCAGCTTCGGTGCTTGGGCAGCACTAGGGTTAGCGTTATGGCTGTGTGTAGATCAAGGGCTGATGCCAGGGCTAGTTGTACAGCTTGACCAAGAGCAAAACTTGGGTTCGTGTTCAGTTTAGGATTAGGACTTGGGCCAGTTCCAGAGCCGGGGTCGGGGCCTAGGCCACCATTACTTTTGGAGCGGTGGAAAGAGTTAGTGCTGCGGCGAGGTCCAATTAACTGTGAAGTTTATGGTTAGGCTTGAAGCTATGGCTTTGGCTAGTGTTCAGTTTAGAGCTCTGGTGAAATTCAGAGTTCAAAAACTGCCCTGAGAAAACGTTTCAGTTATTTGAGAGGAGAAAAGGCATACTGAAGCCAGAAAGTTACTGCGAGATGACGAGCGAATGGCTTTTCTTTTTTTTTTTTTTTTTTTTTTTTTTTTTTTTTTTTTTTTAA
>PVKE010048393.1:0-11599 GCA_004027555.1 Craseonycteris thonglongyai | reverse complement strand
ACAGAGACCAGGAGCTCAGCCAGAATGGATGGGGCCCAGCCCCGAGGTTCCTGCAGGGACACGGGGATCCTGGACAACTTGGGTGGTCCGGGAGAGAGCTCAGAAGGAAGTACAGGATGGGTTACGAGACTCAGAGGGAATGCTGACGTGTCCTTGACTTTGAGAGCATTTGCTGATCACCCCGGCTGCCTGCTGCACTACCAGGCTGGGCTCTTTCCGGAATCATCCGCGTCTTCAGGCCGAGCAGCTCATAGGAAGGCTGGAGTTCTCAAAACCTCCTACGAAGTTGCACGAGGTGACTTTGGAGACACTCAGTCAACGCCCTCGCACCATGATTACACTTGCACTTGATGTCCAATGTGTGGAGTGCGTGCTCCTCAAAGGGGCCTCTTCCTGAGGGGTTCACTTGTCCCCTTTTCCTCCTACTCCCCTGTCCTCTCCATTCATGCCTCCTTGGCAGCTTCTCCCTCTGTGCCATTTCAATACTAGTGATTCCTGCGGCTGTGTTCTGACCCGGTGTCCTGTCACTCTTCAGCTGACATCCACTCGCTCCCAGTGAATCCACATTTGTTTTTGGGGGACAGGGTCCAAAACCTCTCCCCCGCCCAAAATGGCGTTGGGCCCCAGCACAAATAGGCAGCGGCATTCCTTGTAGAAAGAAGGCCTACAGTGTACACAGGTTTTGGGTGGAGTCTCTGACCCACCCCCCAGTTCAGAATGTTGCTCTGTTCTTTCAGGCCTTCTTATTCTGTCCCCTTAGTTAGTTCCAACTTCCCTTCGAATACAAATGACTCCAAATACTCCCAGATTCTCTCCTCAGACCCAGATCCCTGTGGCCAAATATTTTCTGGAAATCTCCCTTTTAAGTCCTTACAGAAGCCTCAAACTTAATACACCCCAAACTAAACATATCACCTTTCCCTCAAATCCACTCTTCTTGTGTTAACTTTTCAGTAGGTATTTCACCATCATGAGCTCACCTACCCTATGCCTACATTTTTTCATCTTCAAAATGCAGATAATCAGAACACTATCATTTTTGTGGAGTGCCTACCTAATTGTGAAAAATAAAAGTATACGAGTATACGAGGGCCGTCCAGACAAAATCCAGCCATTGTCAATGTAAGGAGAACAGGGACATAGCTGGATACTTTCCGGACAGGCCCCATAAAGCAATGGCTGACCCTTAGTAAATATTTGATAGGTGTTTGTTCATGACACGGTTTGGCCAGGTCACCTGTCCTCGATCATCACAACAGCCTTCTACCTGAATTTTCATCTCCCTTGACCTTGCAGCTGCAGCCACGACTCTGAAAGGCAGTTCTGGCCAGTGTACCTTTCAATGGGTTCACATCGTTCGTTCATAATATCAAGTCCAAAATCTTAAGATCAATGTCATTGTTCTTAAGATCAGGTTCAAAAAAACAAAGGTCAGGTTCAAATCTCTGGCTCAAAAGTCCATTCGTGATCTGTCCCCTATCTACGAGCTCTCTCACTTTTCTTCTCACCATCTGCTTGCTCATGCTCTGCCCTCTGGTCGTGTAGAAATCCTTGTCATTACTGCGTGACCACGGGCCACCTCTGCTCCGGGCAGTGGCACACGCTGTTCTTTCTGCCTTGTTCTCAGCTGGCCCTCTTCCTTCTGTCTGCTGGGTAGTTACTCATCTTTCAGAGACGCTGTGCCCACGCTAGAGCCTGGGAAGTCAGTGTTTTCCATTTGAAGTTATTTTAAAATTGTAACAGGAATACCTTCTTAGGTACATCTCATAGACACAGCATATAGTTGCATTATTTTTTACTCTGTCTGGACAACTGACAGACCTTCTGCTAATTCTATTTCTTCTCTTTTCTGAATAACTGCAGCTTACAAGATTGGAAATTTGGTACAACTTTGCTTTGTAGCCAGGGAACTTAGTTCATTAATAGACAATACATTCACTGATATTTGGGGTTTAAATCTGCCATCTTGCCTTGTGTTTTCTATTTGTTTTTACCTGTTCTATGTTTGTTTTTCTTTTCTTTCTTTTTTTTTTGTTAAATTTATTGAGGTGACATTAATTGATATCAATTACATTGTTTCCAGGTGTTCAATTCTACATTACATTGTCTATACATCGCATTATGTGCTCACCACCCAGAATCAGCTCACTTTCCATCACCGTATGTTTGATTTCCCCTCCCCCTCCCCCACCCTCTGGTAACTACTAAACTATTGACTGTGTCCATGAGTCTTTGTTTCCTTGTTCCTTTCAGTTTTATATTCCACTTAGAAGTGAGGTTATATGTTTCTTGATTCTTTCATTCTGACTTATTTTGCTTAATAAGATGTTTTCAAGGTCCGTCCAAGTTGTCACCAATTGCTATGTTTCATCTTTTCTTATTTCTTATTGTGTAAATGTACCACAACTTCTTTATCCAGTCATCTATCAGAGGACACTTTGGTTGATTCTACAACTTGGCCACTGTGAACGGTGCTGTGATGAGCTATGGGGTACATATATCTTTGCGGATTAAGGTTTTCAGATTTTTTGGGTAGATACCCAGGAGAAAGGTTGCTGGGTCATATGGCAATTCCATTCCTAGTTTTTTGAGGAATCTTCACACTGCCTTCCACAGTGGTTGTACCAATTTACATTCCCACCAGCAGTGTATGAGGGTTCCTTTTTGTCCACCGCCTCTCCAGCACTTGTTATCCCTTGTCTTGTTGATTATAGCTATTCTAACAGGTGTGAGGTGGTATCTCATTGTGGATTTAATTTGCATTTCCCTAATTACTAGTGATATTGAGCATTTTTTCATGTATCTGTTGGCTGTTTGTATGTCTTCTGGACTGTGAACTGTCACCATATACCAAAATGAACTCAAAGTGGACTAAGGATCTCCACATAAGATCCGAAACTATAAAGCGCATAGAAGAAGGCATTAGCACTAAACTTATAGACCTTGGGCTCAGAAAGCACTTCATGAACTTGACCCCAAAGGCAAGGGAAGTAAAAGCAAAAATACATGAACAGGACTATATCAAACTCAAAAGAGTTGGTGAAATTCTAATGAGTCATCCAGGTGCTGTCCTGAGGGCTCCTGATGGCCCTGGGCCATGATTACTAACAGATAACCGGCCTCTGTAAACTTCCTCCCTCTATTTAAGCAAGTCTATCCGCTGCAACCCATGCCCTGCACCGCACCCTAAGAACTGCGGTAGGTTGGGGGTTCAGCCGGGGCTCCCAGAAACAGTTCTGAGAGTCCTCTGCTTACTTCGTGGGATTCAAGGAGCTCCTAGGATATAAAAGGGATATAAGCCTTGACAAATGACAGACCTTTTGTGAATTCTTTTTCTTTTTTTCTCTTTTCTAAATAGTTGCAGCTTACAGAATTGGAAATTTGGTACGCTAGTAAAGTGTTTCCTAGACTTCCTAACTCTTCTTTGAGATTAAAAAAAAAAACACTTTATGAATGTTTTGGAAACCAAGACATTCATACTTTTAAAACAAACATCCCCTCCTATGCCTATTTTCTAATAGGTGTTTTCTGTTTGATTTGCCTGCAGGACCTTTAGTTGCTAGAGTTTCTTTAGCATTGCTGCACCTTTTCTTTCTGTGCATTAGCTGGAGGCTGAGTTCATGGCAGCCCTTACTGGTGATTGATTATGAACTAAGTAGGAGACTATGCTCGGTTTATATCAGTTATGTTGCTTCTAACCCACTTCCTCTTTTTTTTCTTAAGGGTTGCGGGAGTAAATACAATCAACAGATTTAGAAAGCAATCTGGTCACTCTTCTGTGTGTACAAGGCTGAACAGAGGTATTTTTCCCCCCACAGGTTGCTGAAACCAGCAATTTTGCACCATCTCCTCACACTACGAAGAGAAGAGACCACGCTGGGATGGCCAGGTACGTTCTCCTGGTTCTTCCCCAACCCCAGGTGTTCGGAAACTCTGCCTTTGTAAGGTTGTCTTGTTAGTCTGAAAGGGACTTCTCACAGAAGCCACATTTGGTGGCCATTGCTCCTGGTGCGTGATACTATAAAAGTCACCAATCACTCGCTTTGTCAAATGGCATGGACTTGGTAGTGATTTTAAGGTGAACTTATAAATCCATGACTTGGGCTGAAGTATTTGTGTGGACGAGGACAGGTGAAGGCCAGGTTGAATTTACACACCAAAGTGCAGAAGAGGTTCTGGTCCCCGAATCCCTAATCCAAAGCTTCCCAGATATGTCCTCCGCTCTCTGCCCCTTAGTGGTCCACTTGTATATTGAGGCTGAGAATATAAGGACAGGGTTAAGTAGAGAAGTAGCTTTTAGGATTAACAGGACTTGTGCTCTAATTCCTGATTTGTCACTGACTGGCTGGATGACCTTGGGCAAGTTACTTAATGTTTCTTGAGTCTCAGTGTCTTCAACTGTCAAATAAATAATAGTAGATAACATTTCTTTTTGCTTAGTGTGTACCTGAAACCACGTCAAGCGTTTTTGATGCACTTAAGCCAAATGTAGGAAAGACACTATTATTATCATCATTTTACAGATGAGGACGGTGAAACTTTATAGCCCTCAAATCATTTGCCTAAGGTCATATCAACAGAGGTATGGTCAGGATTTGAACCCAGGTCTCTTTATTTCCATAGTCTTCTTCAATAGGTTGTAATAGTGAATTAACTGATTTCTCTGATCACTTTCAACTCTAAAATTTTAGAATTCTATTTAATTCAAAAAATGAGAAGGAGATTAAGAGAAGATAACTTCAGGTAGAAGCCTTCTACCCAAAGGATTGGCTTCTCTAGGCAAGGCAGGTTTTATTGGTCTGATTCTTTCTGTTGGAGGAGAGAAAAGGCTGTTGGCTGGATGGGGAGAGAGGGATGAACCTAGGAGTGAGAGCGGTTCTACTCACCACCGAGGCGCAGCAGCAGAGGGCATTACCCTGGCAGGCCATGGATTCACCATATATTGTAGGTGTTCCACCAGTTGGCTTCTGAGGCCCCCCAGAGACTGAGGCAGCCTAAATAAATGAGGGGCAGCTCCTATCCCCAACTCCAACCCAAAGCAAGATGGTTTTACCTTGAAAGTAACAATCAAAGATTCTACACCTAATTTTGTATCCATAACTTTGTATATTTTTTCCTTAAAGACCTCCCCTACTCCCTCACATTACACATGCTATGGGTACTGAAACCTGTACCCACTCTTTTCCTAATATCTTTTTGTTACTTAGAACACAAATCATTTAAATTGATTGAAGTAGGGCTTCTTCCTTGAAAAACATGAATTGTTTTAAGAGAAATGTTGAAGTCACGTAATTATACTAGACTCTTCAATAGCCAAAAAAAAAGTCAGAAAAGTCACTCATTTGCCATGTATTATAGTTTTTTCCAAACTGTAATAGCCTCTACCAAAGGATTTTATACTCCTTAAAAAATGACTTGAACATTTTTCAAGAAAATGGTAGCTACCTATGTGATTCTCATTTAGGGCTGATCAATGAGTTTGTCAAAAATAGGGTTGGTTAGTAGGAACTAGCTTCAAGCACAGATGTTCTTCTTCAAAAGAAAAAATTAAAATGGATTCTTTTGTTTACATCTTTAAATCAGCAATTTTTAACCTCATTGCCCAAATGTAAGGCAAGAAGTTTTTCTTTGAAAATTGTCATTCCCATCCCCACCCCCCACAAAAAGAAGTTTAAACTTGTGCTTAAGTTTGTGTAATTATTTTATTATGAAAAACCAAGGCCTCTTCAGAGAACATGTGTTACCTGAAAAGAACTCAGAGTTAGTTTTGGAGGCTTTATAGAGATCCACTCAGAAAACTGGTACTTGAAAAAACAAATATACAAAAAAGAAGCAAAACAATTTTCATTATTATACTAGCGTTGATGACCTCACATTTGGAAAGATTATAGGTATATCTTTGTAAACACTTTAATGACCAATTTGAAAACTTTATAGGAAGTGTTTAAATTGTGGAGAGCGCAAATATTATACCTATAAGGTGAATTTTTTAAACAAATTATCCTACTACTACTGGGTGAACTGATGCTTGGATCTTGGGGTAAAAGGTTCAGTGACAACATTATGTGCAGATGTAGTAAGCTGTATTTATCTAACACTCAGAAGGCAGTGAGAATGATGTGCTGTGGAAAACTTGAAGATTTGAAAGGTGGCCCTAGTGAGTATGAAGACACTAGATCAAAACTGTCGTGAACTGTTTAGATAAAACAATCCTCTGAATTGTGAAAAAGGCAACTTCTACGTTAACATTTTTTTCACTTAAAAGGTGTATATACAATGCATTTACTAAATGTTATATAGAGATACTTGACTATTTCAACTATATCCCCAAAAGTTTACATATTCAAATTGTCAGCAACAAAAGCCCCATAAAAACCCTCTCCATTTTTATTTTTTTTGGCCTTTTTTATTGGAAAAATTGTGAATCACTTGTAATTGAACCTATTTGCTTTATAATTAATAAAGATTTCCATTAAAACACACCTAATTCAATTTGAACAAGTTATTTGTTATATGTAATGCTACTAAGTATATTTGAATTTTTCCCCTAGGAATGAAAAAGTTCTGAATTGCTTGTACCGAAAGCCTGATGCAATTTTTAAGCTGGTTTGCTTCCCCTGGGCAGGAAGTGGCTCTGTTTATTTTGCCAAATGGGGCCAAAATATTCACGATCCAATGGAAGGTATGTTCATTTTCACCACTTTCATAAGGGGGTGAAATTCATAAGGTCAGAACAAATGCACATACAGGCATTTGAAACATGGTAAAGGTTTTCCCTATTGGTCAGTAATTAATAATAGGCATTCAAGAAGGCTCTCAAGGCAATTTTTATATTTCTAAGGTAAGAAATTTGGTTATCTTATTTTGTTGTCATTATTATTAGAGCTAGAAGGACTTCTTAGGGAATGACATTGCAACCCTGCACTTGTTTTAATGTAATTATTGATATGGTTGAATTGAATTTACCATTTTGCAGTTGTTTTCAATTTGTCCTATCTGTGATTTGTTCATTTTCACTGTTTTCTTTTGAATGAATAGAATGTTTTTTAAAAGTTTCTATATGCCTCCTCCACTGCCTTATTAGCCATGTTTGTCTTCTATTGTTTTAGTGGTTGCTCTAGAATTTACAATATATGTATCTCTTTAAGTTATCACAGTCTATCTTCAAATAACATTATTCTCAGTTAAATTTATTCCTAAACATTTTATTATTTTTGATGTTATTGTAAATGGAATCATTTTCTTGATTTCTTTTTTGGTGTACCTTGTTAGTGTACAGAAAAGCTACTGATTTTTGCATGTTCATTTTGTAACCTGCAACTTTACTGAATTTGTTTATCCTAACAGTTTTCTCATGTAGTCTTTAGGGTTTTCTCCAGTTAAAATCACATCATCAGCAAACAGAAACAAGTTTACTTCTTCCTTTCAGATTTCAAAGCCTTTTATTTATTTCTCTTGCCTAATTGACTAGTCCTGGGAGTACTGTGTCAAATAAAAGTGCCAAGAGTGGGCACCCTTGTCTTGTTCCTGATCTTAGAGGAAACGTTTTCAGCTTTTCACCACCGAGTCTGACGTTAGCTGTTGCTTCTCATAGATGGCCTTTATTATATTGAGGTACATTCCTACTACCGGTATGTATACCAGTACCTATTTTTTGTTGACTCTTTATCATGATGCATCTACTGAGAGGATCGTATGATTTTTCTCTTTCTGTTAATGTGGTATATCCAACTTACTGATTTGTGTGGAACATTCCTTGCAATCCCCTTGGTCATGGTGTATGAGCCTTTTAACATGCTGTTTATTTCATGTAAGTGTTGAGAACATTACATCAGCATGTTGCCATTTCTCCCTCCTGTTCTTTTGCTATTGTTGTCATACATTTTATTTCATTTTTCCTTTAAATAGTTATATTTCAAAAAATTGTAAGTGAGAACATTTATATTTACCCACATTTCTATCATTGTTAGCATTTTCTTCTTTTGTATACTTTGAGTTTCTATCTGGAATAATTCACCTTCAGCCTGAAAGAAGCATTTTAGTAGCAAATATCTGCTGGCAACAAATTCTCTCAGAAGACTGAAATTGTCTATATTTTGTCTTCACTTTTGAAAGCTATATAATCTGGATATACAATTATAGGGTGACATTTTCTTCCCCTTATCATTGTAAAGATGACATAACATTGTCCTGTGACCTGTTTCTTTGTATCTAATTGTCTTCTTTTCTCTAGCTGAGTTTAAGACTGCCTACTACTTTAAAAAAAAAAAAAATATATATATATATATATATATAATGTACCTTGGTGGTTATTACACTTGGGATTCAGTGAGGTTTTTCTGGATCTGTGGGTTTACAATTGTTATTAATTTGGGAATTGTTTCAACCATTATATCTTCCAAAAGGTCTTTTCTGCATGTCTCCTTCCTCAGCTTCTCGCATTCTTATTGAACAGGTTATACCAGTTGATTTTGTCCAATAGTGCACGGGGGCCCTGTTCAATTGTTTAAGTCCCCTTTCTCCCTGTGTTTCAGTTTGAATCTACGGCCTTGTCCTTCCTCAGATCTTTTTAGCTGGTGGATGGTTGGCTTGAATTTTTTCTTGCAGCATTGAGAAACTCAATTCTTCTTTATAGTACTTTTCTGTTTATCCTTTCCTAATTGCTTGATATGCCTGACTTAACAGTAAGCCAAATGTCTTGCGGGAGAAAGCACTGTACTGCTTGTCTCACTGAGGTCACAGCCTATGAATTTCTATCTGTTTTTTGCAGCGCTGTATTCCAATTTCTGTCTACCTGGCCCTGTGGGAATGCAGCAATCTCTCTTGGCTTCTGGGTCTCTTAGAAGTAGCCCTTAGCCTGGGGTCTAGAACTCTTGGGCCAAATTGTCGACACATCTCCACTGTGGGAAGTGGGCTGGAAGAATTTCAGCTCACTCTTCTAGAATTCTCTTCTCCCTAGGTTAAGTCCCAGTTGCCTTAGCAGCTCATTGAAGCTCTCAGACAGAGAAAGCAAGAGCGAGAGCTAGAGCGAGAGAGAAAGAGAGAATAGGTGTGTTTTATTCCTTTTTTTTCCATTTGTTTAATAAGAATGTTGGACTCTGTGGGCTAATTCTAAATAACCAGAAATGAAAGGCTGGTTATCTAGTGTAATAAACAAACCAACTACATGCCTTTCAATGTTATTTTAATATATTTGTTTCAATTGTTTTTTCTCTTGATTTAACATAATCTCTAATTTTTTCAGTACAAAAAAACCCACAAAAAATCAGTTTAAGATTTACAGAAAAGTTGCAAAGATAATACAAAGAGGTTTTGTGTACCTATCACCCAGTTTTCCCCATTAACATCCTACGTAACTACAGTACATTTGTTACAACTAAGGAACCAGTGATGGAACATTGCTAGTGATTAACTCCGCAGTTGATTCAGATCTCACTAGTTTTATTCCTCACATCCTTTTTCTGTTCCATATGGGTTACCACACTACTTAGTTGTCCCATCTTCTTCACCTTCTCTAGTCTGCGACAGTTTCTCAAACTTTTCTTGTTTTTGATGACCTTGACGGTTTTGAGTCATACAGGTCAGGTAATTTGCAGAACTCCTCTCCATTTAGATTTCCCTGATGTTTTTTCTCATGGTTAGGCTGAGATGGGTTTTGGGGAGGAAGACCACAGAGGTGATGTTATGTCAGGTCTATGTGCTATGAGCACAACTTATCACAGGTCATGATTAGCTTGATTATCTATCTGGCTAAAGTCATGTTTGCCAGGTTTCTCATTGTAAGGTTGCTTTTTCCCTCCTTTCCATACTCTACTTTCTGGAAGCAAGTCACTCAAGAAATATGAAGTTAAAGTCCCTCATTCTATGGACGGAGTAGCCACATACATTGTTTGGAGTTCTGTTTCGGATTTTTTTTAAAGATTGATTTTATTGTTTGAGAGAAGATGAGAGAGAGCAGGAGGTGAGCGGGGTTGCATAGTAGTCTCCATAGTTGTACATCATGAGTTGTGACATAGTGTCATTACACACAGGTGAATGTGGGGTCATGTGTGGGGGGACTTGAACTGGGGCCTCCCATATGGGAGGCAAGAATCTTTGCAGCCATCCTGGTGGTTACCAGTTGCGCCATAGATAAGCATATGGGTTTGCATGGGTTGGGACCGGGGATTCGATCCCTAGACCTCATGGTTGTAAGGCAAGCACTTAACCTACTGAGCTATCCCAGCATCCCGTTTCAAATATTTTTAAGAAAAAAAAAAAATCATGTGAAGTACTTACGTATCTTTCTAATCCCATTCCTTTCTTTCCAGTTACATGATTTGTATAATGCAAGGTGACCTGCCTTTCTTTGATTTGCAGGTTAAATAGGATAATAAAACAAATGGTAGATGGAGTCTTTGCCATTATAACACTGCAACTTGTTCAAAGTCACACTTACTAGCTCTGACAAGCTAGGAAGTTGTTTAAAATTATGTATTGATTTTTAGTCTTAGTAATTATTTCTCAATTGTGAAGTGAGATGTTTGAACTGAGCTCATTTCCTGAGTTCCCTCCAGGTCTAATATGCTCCAGTCTCCAAGAGCCAACAGCCTTCTTGTTTGGTTTATTTGAAAGTCAGTTCTGGGATTTCACCTACAGCAATACTCCCTAAAGTATGTGAACATGTGTGAACAGGACTCTCATTATAGCATTGTTTTTAGGGACAAAACGAAGAAACAATAACTGCCACGACCAAAGCCCTGGGGAATCATCAACACCCATTAATAGAAAATTGGTTACGTAAGTTATGGGACATGGCTACGTGATCCCACTGTAAAAAGGAATGAGTAGGGGGTGGCAGGGCTTGCCTTGCAAACCTGAGGCCCAGGGATCAAATCCCAGCCCCAGCCTGTGCAAACCCATATGCTGACTGGAGTGTGCCTCCCACACGGGAGGCCCCCAGTTTGGTTCCCACCCTGCGTGGTCCCACATCCACCTGTGTGGAATGAAACTGTGTCAATCCTGATGACGTACAACTATGGAGACTGCTCTGGGCCCTCCCCCTTCTCTCTGTCTCTCTGTCTCCGTCTCAAACAGTAATCTTTAAAAATAAAAATAAATAAATAAAAAGAATGAGTAAAGTCTATATGTATAGCTATGGAAACCAGTTTATGTTATATAATTATGTGAGGAAAAAAGCTAGTTGTACCTGGATGGAACTTGAGATCATCACGATAAGCGAAATAAGTCAGACAGAAAAAACTAAGAAGCACATGACTGCACTCATATGTGGAATATAAAAATTGAAAGCAGCAAAGAAACAAATAGTTTAGTGGTTACCTAAGGGTAAGGGGGGAGGTGGGTGGGAGAGGAGAGAGGGGAAGCTAAATATATGGGGATGGAAAGAAAGCTGACTCTGGGTGGTGAACACATATTGTAACATATAGATGAACTCCCGGTGCAGTTGTACACCTGGAACCTATGTAATTTTTACTAACCAATGTAACCCTAGTAAATTCAACAACAAACAGCACAAGAGCTAGTTGTAGAATAGTGTTAAGAGTGCTATACAGGGGAAAGCCGGGACGGCTCAGCGGGTTGAGCGCTCGCTTTGAGGCCA
>PVKE010048392.1:0-11593 GCA_004027555.1 Craseonycteris thonglongyai | reverse complement strand
CCTGAATCAAGAAATCAAAATAAATGGAGAAAAGTTGGGACAACAAAAAAATAAAAAGGAAAGAAGAAATGGATACAGGACATCCTCATATATCAATCATCACCCTGAATGTAAATGGACTGAATTCACCAATAAAGAGGCAACAGGGTAGCAGACTGGATTGAAAAACAAAATCCAACCATAGGCTGCCTACAAGAGACACACCTCAGCCACAGAGACAAACATAGACTCAGGGTAAAAGGATGGAAAACAATACTTCAGGCAAATGGCAGTCAGAGATAAGCAGGAGTGGTCATACTGATTTCTGATGAAATAGACATCAGAATAAAAAAATAATAAGACATAAAGATGGACATAACATTTTGATAAAAGGGAAAATATACCAAGAAAACATGACACTCATCAATATATATGCCCCCAATCAGGAAGCACCAAAATTTATAAAGCAACTACTAACAGATCTAATAGGAGAATTTTATACAAATACAATTATAGTAGGGGATCTAAACACCCTCTGACAACATTGGACAGATCATCCAAGCAGAAACTAAATAAGGAGATTGCAGTTTTAAATGAGACATTACAGGAAATGGACATAATTGACATTTATAGGTCATTCCATCCTGCAACACAGGGCTATATATTTTACTCTAGTGCACATGGAACATTTTCAAGGATAGACCATACCCTGAAACTTAAATCCAATCTCACCAAATGTAAGGGCATCCAAATCATACCAAGTGTATTCTCAGACAACAAAGTGTTGAAACTAGAGATCAATTGCAAAAGATCAACTGCAGAGAGAACCACATATACGTGGAGATTGAACAAAATACTATTAAAAAGTGAGTGGATCAAAGAGGAAATAAAACAAGAGATTAAAAATTTTTGTAGAAACGAATGACAATGAAAACACGCCGTACCAAAATTTCGGGGACACAGCAAAAGCAGTATTAAGAGAGAAACTTATATCATTACAGGCCTATCTCAAGAAACAAGAAAAGCTACAAGTAAACACCCTCACATCTCATCTTATAGAGCTAGAAAAAGAAGAACAGAGGTCCCCCAAAGCCAGCAGAAGAAAAGAATTAACAAAAATTAAAGCAGAACTTAATGAAATTCAGAACAGAAAAACAATAGATAAAATTAACACCAAAAAGAGCTGGTTCTTTTTTAAAATCAATAAAATTGACAAACCACTGGCTAGGCTCACCAAAGGGCAAAGAGAAAAATCTCATATTTCCAGAATATGGAATGATAGGGGAGAGATCACAACTGATACTGCAGAAATACAAACAATCATAAGAGATTATTATGAAAGACTCTATGCCAACAAATTTGACAATCTAGAGGAAATGGACAAATTTCTAGAAACATATAGTTTACCTAAACTGAACCAAGAAGATTTGGATAACCTAAATAGACCAATCAATAGTACAGAACTTGAAACAACTATCCAAAACCTGCCCAAAGGCCAAAGGCCTGGATCAGATGGGTTTACCAATGAGTTCTACCAGTCATTCAAAGAAGAACTAATGCCATCCTCCTCAGACTACTCCAGAAAATTCAAGAGGAGGCAGTATTACCCAACTCCTTCTGTGAAGCCAATATCTCCCTAATACCAAAACCTGGGAAAGACAATACCAAAAAGGAAAACTATAGGCTGGGGGTGGCAAACCTATGGCACGCGTGCCCAAAGTGGCACGCAGAGCAATTATTTTGGCACACGGAGCTGTGAATACCATTTAAAAAATTATTGTTTATGCTCTTATAGACATAAAAATAGTTGATACCTCTAGCTCACTCGATGGGTTGGCATGTGAGTCGAGCAAGTATACTCTTATTTCATAAACTTTGGCACTCAATCGCCAAAAGTTTCGCCACCCCTGCTCTAGGCCAATCTCACTGATGAACACTGATGCAAAAATCTTAAATAAAATTTTAGCTAACAGAATACAACAATGCATTAAAAAGATTATTCACCATGACCATATCAGATTCATCCCAGGGGCACAAGGATGGTTCAACATTTGCAAATCAATCAATGTAATCCAGCACATAAACCAAACACAGGATAAAAACCACATGATTATCTCAAATGATGCAGAAAAAGCATTCGACAAGATACAACACCCATTTATGATAAAAACACTAAATAAAATGGGAATTGAAGAAAAGTACTTCATCATAATAAAGGCCATATATGACAAACCCTCAGCAAGTAATATACTGAATGGGAAAAAGCTGAAGCCTATTTTCCTAAAATCAGAAACAAGACAGGGATGTCCCCTGTCATCGTTGCTGTTCAATATAGTTCTGGAAGTTCTAGCCAGAGCAATCAGACAAGAGAAGAAATAAAAGGTATTAGAATTGGGAGAGAAAAAGTTAAATTGTCACTCTTTGCAGATGACATGATCCTGTATATAGAAAACTCTAAAGACTCTATCAGAAATCTATTACAAATAATAGACAAATACAGTAGAGTTGCAGGATACAAAATCAATGTTCCCAAATCAACTGCATTTCTGTATGCCAACAATGAAACTTCAGAGAGATAAGAAGATCCATTCCCTTTGCCATTGCAAACAAAAAAATGAAATACCTAGGAATAAATCTAACAAAGAACGTGAAGGACTTATACACTGAAAACTATGAGACACTCTTAAAAGAAATTAAAGAGGACACAAAGAAATGGAAAGACATTCCATGTTTATAGATTGGAAGAATCAACATAGTTAAAATGGCCATACTCCCCAAAGCAATATACAGATTCAATGCCATTCCCGTCAAAATCCTACAGTCATTCTTTCAAGAAATAGATTTAAAAAATCATCAAATTTGTATGTAACCACAAAAGACCATGAATCGCAAAAGCTATCCTAAGAAAAAAGGACAAAGCTGGGGGCATCTCACTGCCTGACTTTTATCTGTACTACAAAGCCTCAGTAATCAAAACAGCCTGGTACTGGCAGAAAAAAAGACACATGGACCAATGGAACAGAATTGAAAACCCAGAAATAAACCCACAAATATGTGGACAGATTATTTTTGATAAAGGATCAAAAAATATACAGTGGGAAAAGGAAGCCTCTTCAGTAAATGGTGCAGGGCAAATTGGAAAACCACATGCAAAAGGCTGAATGTGAACTGCGATCTCTCACCATATACCAGAATTAACTCAAAATGGATTAAAGACCTCCAAATAAGAAAGGAAACAATAAATTGCATAGAAGAAAACATTGGCATTAAACTTTTAGACCTGGGATTCAGGGAGGACTTTATGAATCTGACCTCAATGGCAAGGGAAGTAAAAGCACAAATAAATAAATGGGACCTTATCAAGCTAAAAAGCTTCTGCACTGCAAAGGAAACCATCAACAAAGCAAAGAGGCAACCAACCAACTGGGAAAAAATATTTGCAAACAATGCCTCTGATAAGAGGCTAATATCAAAAATATGCAAAGAACTTGTACAACTCAACAAGAGAAAAACAAGCAATCCAATTAAAAAGTGGGCAGATGACCTTAACAGACACTTCTCTCATGAAGACATACATATGGCCAACAGATATATGAAAAAACGCTCAACTTCACTGGCAATTAGGGAGATGTGTCGGGAGCCGGTCTGTGCTTGAATGGAGAGGTTTTAGGGGGCCTTGATGGCAGGGCCTCAGCCTCCTCTCACCCCTCCCCTGTAACAGCTGAAGGCAAAAGATATATGTGCAGCTTCGTATGAAGCCCAGACAGCTGGCACCAATTGAATAATGACCCATAATTTGGGGGTAAACAAGAGTGTATGGGAAGGGGTCTGCTTGTTCCTGATAATCGTCTGCTTATGCTATATTTCTTAGTTAACGAGTAACCTGTCTTATACTTTAAAATATCTTAGTATTTCCCTGTTCCTTGTAATAACGTAAACTTTTGCTATATAAGGCAAACAATAAAGCTATTCGGGGCTGTTCCTATTGAGGACAGCCGGCCGGCCATTTGGTCTGTCTTTAATTCCCACTGCTCGAACTCAGGGACTTTGTTCAGCCAGGTTGGCTCCTGGTACAAGTGGCGCCCGAACAGGGACCTGAGTACTCGAGGACTCAACAAAGGTAAGGTGAGAAACTCCCCTAGAAAGGTGCATGCACAGAAATAATGGGAAAGAGGAGGATATAAAAAAGAATAAAAGTAAAGAGAGAATAAAAGATAATGCGCATAAAGAGAAAATAAAAGATACCGGTAAAAAAGGGATAAATAATTAAGTAAGTAAATAAATAATAAATAAATAAATAAATAAATACTGGGAGGGAATGTTATAACCTCTAGTGTGTGTGAGTGTGAATGTGAGAGTGTATGGTGGCCTGACTCGGTCCTCCAGTCAGGTTCGAATCTGTGGTTCCACAGCCAAAAGCTATGGGATCCGAGTTGGCCCTAACCTGCAGTTCCATGGTGACGTCATATGGCATAACGGTGATTCACCCTCCATCTGGAGAGTGACCTGGCCAGGGCTTTATATGGGTACACCTCAGCTAAGATGCGCCTAAGCTCCCGCGAGGGACGCAGCCATGCAGGCATCTGTCTGGGTCTCTAACCGAGGCCTCCCCTCTTTTGTTTGTCTTGCGACTCCGTCACAGGGAGGGAAAACATTATGGAGCAAATTGAGTCATCACAACATTTATTTGCTCAGCTTATTCGCTCTGTTACAACATCGCGGAGTGAAAACCTCAGATCAGATTTTAAGATTTTTTTAAATTTGTAGGACAGATATGTCCTTGGTGTCCTGAAGAAGGGACTTTTAATATAAAAACATTAAAAAAAATAAAAATAAAAAACGTCAGTAAAAAAATACGAGATTGGTATGCGGCTCATGGACCTGACAAATTTCCCATAGAAACATTTTCTTTAATGGGGTCTTGTTCAAGACTCCCTTGATCCCTCGCATGAGGCTCATAAATTGTTGGGACAGGCAGAAAAGACAGTAATTCCTAAAGAATTAAAGGAGAAAGATGAAAACTCAAAATGGGACGCTAAAAAACTTTCCCCTGAGGAACAAAAAAAAGTAGATAATGCGACTGTCCATTATAATGATGAGGGCATTAATAAACCTCTGATTGATATTGTAGGAGGCCAACTTACTCAGCTCATACAGGCTTTAAAACCACCTTCAAGGGCCACCTTAAATACAACTCCTACAGCTCCCCTTCTCCTGCTCCATCTTATCGCCCTCGCTCGGTCATTATGCCTTCAACTGCCGCTTCTAATGGAGTTTTGCTGTTACAGCAGGCTCTGATGCAAGCCCAAATTTCTAAAATAAAAAAAGGGGGGGGGTACGGTCCCGTGCCAGCTACTCCTAACAACATTCTTAACCTTGCTTTATTCACTCTAAATTTTAAAAATTCAGGTATAGGATATTCTGCATCGGAGAGACATTGGAGATCTCCGGAAGGCAAATATGCACAAATAACTTGCAAAGGCCCTGATCCAATACTAATTTGGGGCCCAGGCTATGTTTGTGTTTTTTCCTAGGAATCAACAAAATCCTAGGTGGATCCCTGAATGGCTTGTAAGACATGATAGATCCAGGCGACCCGCCCCAAATTATCACTCTCCATCAGTCAGTGTACCCTCTTATACAATTTCTGGTGGGGCATTACAGTGAGCCAAAATGCTGGCCAATGAAAGAAGAAAAGATTTGGGAGATTTTGGCCTTGCAGGCTTTAGCAATAGAAATCTCCTCAGGGAGGCACCTGGGGCTGTTGCTTTGTCCTTGCATTGAATTTTTCTCCTTCCCCCATCACACCCTTCAGCCCTAACAGTGGGGATCCAGCCCCTCTTCAATAGAGAGTTTATGCACCTCCCAGGGCAATTCTAAGGAACCAATTCATATCTCAGGACTTTAAAGACAGAGGATTGAAAATTCAAAACAAACTTAAACAGTTAGGGAGGCCTGGGTAACTGAGATGCCCATGTCCAATTAAATAAAAGCAGATATGACCCTGGGGCCTCTGACCCATGTCTGGGGAATGTAAATATAACCTTGGGATCTAAAGAAAAACACTCGATGCTGGGAAGCTGGGATGGGGGATGCCAAGGCCAGGCTCCTCCCCGGCCCCCTTCTGCCCTTTATGTTTTGGGCTCTGAAACTGCAGGGAAATCTCATCTTTGAAATTGTTTTTTTTTTTTAATATTTATTTATTTATTTATTTATTTATTTTGACACAGAGAGAGAGAGAGAGAGAGAGAGAGAGAGATACAGAGACAGAGAGAGAACTGAACTGGGGGAGCTCCCAGTTCAGCATATGGTTCCGCACGGGCAGGGGCCGGGATTTGATCCCCGGTCCTCGGCTCTGCAAAGTGAGCACTTAACCCACTGAGCCATCCCGGCTTCCCCTCATCTTTGAAATTGTTGAAACTTCTGTTTATGTATATGATCTAATATCTATATATACGCTTTGTATATGGAATGGTATCTTTGCCCCCAGATAATGTTGCCAGATATAATGTTTAATTGGCTTTAAGAAATTAATGGCTTAAATAAAAATTAACCCAAGCTCTTTTCAGGATCATATGATCTAGGAAGATGTTTACAAAGAATAGTTTGAGTTTTTAAAGTCCTTTCTGTTTTCACCAATGTTTAAAAAATAGAAAAAGTTATAAACATCTTCCAAAATGTTATATATGAGATTAGCAACAAAATTATGCTTCTAAAAGTTACAAAATATGTTTATAAATTTACCAATGAAAATGCTAACTTTTACATTTCGGTTGTTAGTAAAAACTAAGATTCAGAGAATTATAGATGCTGATTAATAAGGAGATTTTGCATGTAATTTGTATATTTTGAGAAGAAATAGGGCATGGAAATGCATTTTAAAGGAATTAAAAGAAAGTTTGTCAGGATGGTTATTTCTGAATGAGTAAAAGGAGACAAGGTCAGAGAAAAACTAAAAAGTTGTAAAAGGTTTGTGAAAAAAAATTTTATGTATGGTTAGTATGGACAAGATTGAAATGCTAGATAGGCAAATGTTTTTGGAAATTTTTTGCTGGTCCGCTACTGGAATTGAAAGATTTTATGCCTGAGGAACAACCGTCTATACCTTATCAAAATGATTTTCTATGTTTTATAATAGGCTTGATGTTTTTCCTCACCTGGCAGGGTATTACAATTATTCTAACCCATTGTTAGTTACATTTCTAAAGAAAAGTTTCAAATCTTAAGAAAGGCCAGGAAATTTATTTCAATGTCTTTAGTAACTAAAAGCAGGGGTAACTAGAAAGGAGGGAAGAGTGAAACCAGAGACAAGATCAGAGAAAGGCCATACTTTTGGTCAAAGTAATAGATAGGCCAAAACCTGTCACCTCGGGGCCACCCCAGCAACCCCAGAAGAGGAACACTAAATGAAGGAGACTGCTTTGGGTGCAAAAGCCCAGACCTCTGGTATAAGGAGGGCCCTGCTCGTCTAAAGCAGCCATGCTCTTGTGCAAAACAAAGAGACAGTAGAAAAGAAATTGTCCCCTGTTCTGAAGGGAATAGGGACCAACTCCTCTACAAATGTCTATGGTTGACTGACAGGGTCTGAAGTAACCAGCAGCTCCCCAAAAGACCGCTATAGTAACGGGGGGGGGGAACTTAGGGGTGACCCTTGATGTGGCAGATAAGCCTCTTAATTTTATGACTAATAGTAGAGTTATTTACTCTGTCTCAGATGCTCACTCTGGACCTATTTTCTAAAACCTGCTCAATTGTAGAGATAATAGAGCCCCTAGACTTGGGCTGATATTCAGCCTGTATCTTACCAATAGCTTATATTTTAGAAAAATTGTAAAACAAGACAGCTCATAAAACAAAACTGTAAAGTAGCAGGTATCACTCTGTAAATGCATCACACCAAGGTAAAGAAGGCAGCCACTGACTGGGGATCTGAAATATGGAAGATGACCACCCACCAGCAGAACCCTTACGACCCACCCTGCAGAGACAGGACAACTGCCCTGCTCCGGTCACTCCAGGGCTGATTGGTCAATGCATGGCTGAAGCCTGAGGACACCACTTCATTGGTCCCTGGATGGTTTGCAATCTGTTCTATTTTCTAGAATTATGATTTCTATTGTAGTAATGATTTTTCTATGTTTGTTTCCTGCATCCGAGCTGAAATGCGAAGCATCACAGAAATGCAAGCAAGACTTCCCTTGCTCAAATTAAAAAGTAACGAAGAGGGAGCTGTTGGGAGCCGGTCTGTGCCTAAACAGAAATGTTTTAGTGGACCTTGATGGCAGGGCCTCGGTCTCCCCTTCACCCCTCCCCTGTAATAGTTAAAGGCAAAAGATATATGTGCAGCTTCGCATGAAGGCCAGACAGCTGGCGCCAATTGAATAATGACTCAGAATGTGGGGGTAAACAAGAGTGTATGGGAAGGGGTCTGCTTGTTCCTGATAATTGTCTGCTTATGCTATATTTCTTAGTTAACAAGTAACCTGTCTTATACTTTAAAATATCCTAGTTTTTCTCTGTTCCTTGTAATGATGTAAACTTTTGCTATATAAGGCAAGCAATAAAGCTATTCGGGGCTGCTCCTATTGAGGACAGTTGGCCGGCCATTTGGTCTGTCTTTAATTCCCACCGCTCAAACTCGGGGACTTTGTTCAGCCAGGTTGGTTCCTGGTACAGAGATGCAAATCAAAACCACAATGAGATACCATCTTACACCTGTTAGAATGGCTATAATCAACAAGACAAGGGATAACAAGTGTTGGGGAAGCTGTGGAGAAAAAGGAACCCTCATACACTGCTGGTGGGAATGTAAACTGGCACAACCACTATGGAAGGCTGTATGGAGATTCCTCAAAAAATTACGAATGGAATTACCATATGACCCAGCCATCCCACTACTGGGTATCTACCCAAAAATCCTGAAAACCTTAATCTGCAAAGATGTTTGTACCCACATGTTCGTCGCAGCACTGTTCACAGTGGCCAGAACATGGAAACAACCAAAATGCCCTTCAATAGATGGGATAAAGAAGTTGTGGTACATTTACACAATGGAATACTACTCAGCGATAAGAAATGATAAAATACAGACATTTGTGACAACATGGATGGACCTAGAGACCATCTTATTAAGCGAAATAAGTCAGACTGAAAGAATCAGGAAACATAAGGCCTCACTTATAGGTGGAATATAAAACTGAAAGAAACAAAGACACAGAGACCTATGGACACACTCAATAGCTTGGTGTTTGCCTGCGAGAAGGGGAGGAGGGGGGAGGGAGAGTGGGAGGGGAGGTGGGAGTGGGCCCCAGCATATGGACACACTCAGTAGTTTGGTGGTTACCTGGGGAGTGGGGAGGAGGGGGGAGGAAGAGTTGGAGGGGGAGGTGGGAGTGGACACCAGATATATGGTGATGGAAGGGGAGCTGATTCTGGGTGGTAGGCATGTAATGCGATGATGCATGGGTGACATGATGTGGAGTTGTACATCTGGAAACTATCTAATTGTTACCAATCAAAGTCGCTCCAATAAATTTAACAATAAACAAACAAACAAAATTACTCCAAGCAAATGGCACCCAGAGAAAAGCAGGTGT
Organism: Craseonycteris thonglongyai; assembly: GCA_004027555.1. Taxonomy (NCBI): domain Eukaryota; kingdom Metazoa; phylum Chordata; class Mammalia; order Chiroptera; family Craseonycteridae; genus Craseonycteris; species Craseonycteris thonglongyai. Next base: position 2,018 of record PVKE010048392.1, on the reverse strand, counting down.
AGCAATACTTATATCTGACGATGCAAACTTCAGGATCAAAAAGATAAAAAGAGACAAAGATGGACATTTCATAATGATAAAGGGGACAATACAACAAGAAGATATTACACTTAATACATATCCCCCCAACCAAGAAGCACCAAAATTTAGAAAGCCACTACTAACAGATCTAAAAGAAGAAACTGACAAAAACACAATTATAGTAGGGGACATAAACATCCCACTGATAGCTATGGACAGATCATCCAAACAGAAAATAAATAAGGAAATATCAGCTTTAAATGATACATGACATCAATTAGACATAATTGACATTTACAGAACACTTCACCTTACAACACAGGACTATACATTCTTTTCTGGTGCACATGAAACATTTTCAAGGATAGACCACATGCTGGGACACAAAGCTAGCCTCAGAAAACTTAAGAGGATTAAAATCATGCTAAGTGTATTCTCTGATTACAAAGCTTTGAAATTGGAGATCAACTACAAAAAGAAAGCAGGAAAAAAACAACATATACCTGGAGATTAAACAGCATGCTATTAAAAAATGACTGGATCAAAGTAGAAATAAAACAAAGATTAAAAAATACATAGAAACAAATGACAATGAAAACACCACATACCAAAATTACTGGAATGCAGCAAAAGCAGTAATAGGAGGTAAATTTATATAACTACAGGCCTATCTCAAGAAATAAAAAAAATCACAAGTAAACAACCGAATATCATATCTTCAAGAACTAGAAAAGGAAGAACAAAAAGCACCCAAAGCCAGGAGAAGGAAAGAAATTATAAACATTAAAGCAGAACTAAATGAAATAGAGAACAGAAAACAATAGAAAAGAATTAATGCAATAAACAGCTGATTCTTTGAAAAAATTAATAAAATTGACAAACCCCTAGCTAGGCTCACCAAGGAAAAAAGAGAAAACACTGATAATCCAAATTAGAAATGAAAGAGGGGAAATTACAACTGATACCACAAAAACACAAAAGATCAGACAAGAATGCTATAAAGGACTATATGCCACCAAATTTTGCAACCTACAAGAAATGGACAAGTTTTTAGAAGCATATAGTCTACCTAGACTGAATCAAGAAGAACTGGATAACCTATAAAGAACAATCAATAGTAAGGAAATTAAAACAATCATCCAAAGCCTCCACAAAAGCAAGGTTCAAGGAGCAGATGGCCTCACTAATGAGTTTTACCAGGGATTCAAAGAGGAATTAAAAACCTATCCTTCTCAAACTTTTCCAAAAAATTAAAGAAGAGGCAATACTTCCCAACTCATTCTATGAGGCCAACATTACCCTAATACCAAAGCCTGGCAAGGACGTCACAAAAAAAGAAAACTATAGAGTCTATAGTTTCCCAACCTTTTTATACCCTAGGGCGCATTCTAAAATATTGGTAGAGCGGCGGGCACCAGCTATTTCTAAGGATATTTATTATTGAACAAGAATAAAAAACAATAAACAAAAATAATTTTAAAATAATAAATTTATTGTACAAATTATATACACACAAAGAAACACATATACAAAACGTAATACAAAGTAAATAAAAAACACACGTATAATAAAATCATTTAAAAAAAATAAAAGAAAACATTAAAAAAACCAATCTGTCAGTGTGATCTTTGGCATTGTATTTCATTGGCCAGTGCCTCATAATTAGGAGAGTATGACGACAACCCTGTTAGCAAACAATTATTAAGATGCTCATCGGTAAGTCAAGATCTATATCGTGATTTTATTAAATTCATGTTTGAAAACAAAGATTCGCATAAATACATTGACCCGAAAAATGATTTGATTTTATATGCCGCTTTTTTTTTTAAATGGGAACCTTTCTTTGTCGACTATGTTCCATAAGTCCTCTGATATTAAGGATTTTAGCAAAATATCGTTCTTAAGGTTCAAAATTTCTAACTCTAGTTCTTCTGCTTTCCCCTGAACAAGGTCTGCAATACATGCGGCTAGTTCTATTCCATTTATTTGGCAAGTAA
>PVKE010048391.1:0-11600 GCA_004027555.1 Craseonycteris thonglongyai | reverse complement strand
GGTGATTGCCTCTCAGGGGAGTCCTGATAAAGTGAATGCTAGCTGTCTAGCCTCAGTGTGTTGAGGGCTCCCAGGCAGGAATTAGCTATTACCATGCGAGAGCAACAGCAGTGACATGTAAGACCAGGGTTCAAGAGGTAGAGATTGACAGAAATCCAAAATTGGTGAATAAATTGCTTATTCATTTTGTTAAACCATCACTTCATTCAGTTACCAGGTATTTCCTGAGCACTTACTATGTGTCAAGAACTGTGCTAATCCCAAGGCCATGCCCTTTCCAAGTTAATACTGAATTACATAAACCCTCCTTCCCAGCTCCATTTTAAATCCTAACAACCTCGAGGTTGTGACCCTTAAGCAGTTTTTAGGCTAAAAATGGGCATGTTGTCTCACTTCTCCCAGCTTCAATTTTCTTATTTGTAAAATGAGGCTAATAATACTTGCCCTGCTGCCTCACAAAGATCCTGAGTGCATCAATGAGAGATGAGCTATGCAAGTGCTTTTAATTATAAAAATAATGAAATGTTGATAGTAATGACCCAATAACTAAGATTAATTGAGGGCCAGTTGCATTCTACCGAATGAGCCCTACTCAAACAATAAGTTAAGTGTTACCTGGTGCCAAAAATTTAGAATTCATCCCATTCATAGATTTAGATTTTAAAAATACAGAGTTTTTACTATATAATATTAACATAATCCTTGTGTGAACACTTACTGTGTGCCAGGTACGAAGTTCAGTGCTTTACATGGATTATCTTATTTAATCCTCACAGTCATGCAATGTGGGAGATAGGTATAGGTATTATTATATCCATTTTAATAGATAAGAGACATAAGGCCCAGAGAGGTCAGAGAATAATTTGTTTATAGTAACAAGGCCTGTAAGTGGTAAAGTCTATATTTGAACATCACTTTTCTTACTCTAAAGTATGAGCTTTTAATTACCGTGCTATGCCTGGTTTGTTATTGGTAATATTGTCATTTTTAAAAAGATTTATTTCATTGTTTTCACACAGGTGGGCAGGGGCCATGCAGGGCAGGAACCAGGCCGGGGGCCGCCCACATGGGAAGCTCACCCCAGTTCAGCATGTGGGTCCACACGGGCCAGGGCCAAGATTCGATCCTCGGACCCTGGGACTACAAAGCAAGCTCTTAACCTGCTGAATTATCCTGGCATCTTTTTTTTTTTTAACTTTAAAGCAGTAGATAGTTTCCTAAAACTGCAGGGAACTATTTCTACCACTGAGAGAGGGAGACCCACCCCACCAAAATAGTTTTACTTTCATCCTAAGTTTGCTCCTTTTACATCTTGGTTTGTTTTACTATCCAGACATTTATTTAATTGGGAGAACTCATTTTCACACATTTCAGCACTATATTAACAAACATAAAGTGAAAATTGATAAGCTAGAAATGGTAAAGAAAGTGTGTGCTGTGTATGAGAGGTACACATGGAAATAGTGCCACACAAAAGTGTATCTGAACGTGAGTGGCCTTACTGATACCATAAGGAAGTATAGCCGTAAGGGAGCAGGCCACTTTGCTCTTCATTACTAAACATCTGTACACATCCTTAATGCACAGATGCTTATCTTACTGGGAGCACCCAGAAGAGTTTCTTGGACTCTTTATGTTGCCTCAGTGCTTGACCAAGGGCTAAAACTGACCTCTGTTTTCATGAAACACTATTTTTATTTGAGATAATGACTGAAAAACTATGGTTATGCAGTCTTGAGTATTTGATAGACATTGTCTTTGAAAGAAAGAAATCCTATTGGTTAAAGGGGAAAATGACAATATTTGTCACAAATGACAAAATTTGAACTCTCAAGAAAAAAATAAAATTTTGAATACCTTGTATCTGCCACCATGAGTTTGAAGGTTTTCCAATACTTAAAGACTTTTCTAATGAGATTGTAGTGTTATTTATTTTGCCTTACAAGGCATTTGTACCAAAGCCCTTCACGTCTGCTACTGTAGCTGCTACAGCTATTCCTCCTCTTTATCTCCCCCTCTTCTTTCCCTTTATTTCTTCCTCTTCAAGATCATCATCATTATTCTCAGTAATAGAGTTAACATGTTCTAGAACTTATTACCTTAGTAAACAATGCACTAAGCAATTTACACACATTATTTTATTTACTTGTTCATTTATCCATTTAATGAACATTTATTGAACATTTACTTTGCACCAAGCACTGTGCTATGTACACTGATAATTGAAACATATAATATATCTCTTCTGTTAGTCTAGTGATTGTGCAACAGAAACTGTACTTATAAACTATGGAACATTTTTTAAAAGGGGGATTCATGGGACTCTGAAGGGGGAATGGTGTTATTTAATTTAATTCTTCAGCAATCCTGTGAAGTTAATGAATTATCTTTCACTTATAATAGAATAGAGAATTATCCTCCATTTTACAGGTGAGGAAACTGAAGCTCAGAGAATTTAAGAAGCTTGCCCAAAGTAACACAGCTAGTACATAGGCTGAGTAGAAATTGAAATTCATAATGGTCAGATTCCAAAGCTCAGACTCTTTAACTACTATATTTTATTGCCTCTTCAATGTGTAAACTGCATATATAGCTATTAATTCTAGCCCTACACATTTGGGTTCTGGCTTCATCTCAAATATGTGGAATTGCAATTGTTTCCAATTAGTTGTGGCTGTGGTTTGGTGCATTCATTCAAAGAAAGTGTGCACACAAAGTAGAGGTCACGTGCCTTAGGCCTTGTGGATGTGCACAATGCATAAATAATAATGGCATTACAAAAAAGCTAGGATTCACTGGAGCCACAACATTTGTTTTTGCATTAGCTTATGCTACTCAAATACAAACAGTAAAGCATGTGTTTACATTGCTGTGGACATGGAAAGCCAGGCCCCAAGCATTCCTTGCAGGTTGTATAAAGCTGAGCATCCAGATAGTACAAATCAGTTTTGTAAGCTCAGCTTAATAGCTTTAAAATGGAATCTGGATTCCAGATATTTTAAAAATGTCTAGAGAGTGGTATGTGAGCAGCCAAAAGAGACAAAATCAGCTAAATCCTTAAAATATGTACCAAGCCCCATATTTGCAGCCTCTATTTTGTTACTTATCCTTTATTTTAAAAATGCTAGAGCTTCAATTCAAGAAAAACCTTAGCTGTGTAGCAGCAGTAATGGATTTTCTCATTCTATTTTAACCAGTTTTCTGAAGCTTTTCAAAAACATTTATGATGAGATAGATTGGTTATTTAAGACATGGGAGATGGCAAGGCTGGGGGCTGGGGGAAACAAGCAAGAGGTAGCCAGTGTGATGCTCTCCCACCCAGAAAATAACAAAATGCTTTCCCATCGAGGTATAGTTCATAGCCAGCATCTGAGAAAATGAGTTTGAACTGGAAATTACCTCAAGTGAAGGCAGTCAAAAATGTGAAATGAAGTCCCCATTACTTGATGTCTTTACGTAAGACAGCATGTTTTTCTTGAAAAGCTCTGGGGACTTGAAAGCAGATTATTTTTAATGAAGTCTCTATCACTTGCTCATTGACTTGGTCAAGTCATGTTCCCTCTCTGAGTCTTAGTGGCCTCCCTTAATGAAGGAAATGAGGAAAGCAGTCTTCCCTGTTACACAAAATGATGAGGAGGATTCAAGGGTTATGTGAGAGAACATATGTTAAGCCCTAGCACAGTGTGTGGCTGATAAGGTTCATATCTTTGCAATCAAGATAATTCCAAGAGGCACATTATTTATGCCATGTAGTCAGATCAAGAGTTGCTGCTCTCACTGGTCTAATTTCAGCATATTTGATCCCTCTAAGAATAACCAGTATGTCCTTTGATCTTTGTTCCCCTGTCAACCAAGCACGAAAAGAGCTTTAGCCAAATCACATTGTCCCATGATGCAGAGCTCTTTTGTTTTCTTGGTTATGGTTTTAAGGAAATGAAATTGCTATATTCTGTAAAGCCTTTTTCCCTCTTACACTGTGGTTCTAATTTTCTTAAGTATTAATTCCAGGCTTTCTGTTTCCTTTTATCATACAACCCTGAGTACCTATTCCACAGCTAACTTTAAATATGTTCCTTTCTAATCAAACAATGTCAGTCACCTTAACTACAAAGACAGAAGGTCATGGTGTACAATTCTAAGTGAAAAGGAAATTGTCGGATTCTAGTACACATGGGGCTAAGGTGACACTTGTCCAAAGATGGTTTCAGAGGGTTTCTGGAAAGTGGAGTAACACTACAGTAGCCTTTCCTATAATGTGGTGGGTGGTTCACTCATGATAATATGGGGGGAGGGGGTCAAATGTAGTTTAAAATGTAGATTTGTGTGTTCCACCCCAGACCTACTAAATTAGAAGCTCTGTGGGTGGGTACAGGGAGCTTGAGTTTTTAATAGTCTTCCTGGGTGATTCTTAAGGAGACTCACTCCCATGGTGTATAAAAATGTATGTACCCTTTCATTTAATAATCCTACTAATGGGAAACTAAGGAAATAATGCAAAATGTGGAAAGAGGTATTATGTGAATGGTTCTGATACTCCATCTTTATTTTTAGATGCAAAAGAACTAGAAGTGATATAAATATTCAATATTTGGAGAGTGGTTAAATAAATTTCAGTAGATTCCTTAAGGGTGCCACACAAAGTGTTTTATCACATTTAAAGCTTTAAATTTATTACATTTGTCCATTACAACAATTCTACGAGGTAGGCATTATTTTCCTCACTTGACAGATGTGGACATTGAAATTTAGGGAAATTAAGCAACAAAGTTAATAAGTGGGGAAAAAGTTAATAAGGGAAAAAAAACAACAACAAGATTCCAACCTCGGTCAGTCTGATTCTAAAGTCCAAGACCAACTATGTGAAAATATAGGTATAAACAAAGAAAAAACCTATCTCTGAAAATGTTGTTTATTACAGTTTGGGGATTGGGTTTTTTCCCATGGTTTCTCTTTTCTTTCACCTTTTCGTATTATATTGACACATATAATTAATATATTAAATTAAAATAAAAACTGATTGTGTATTTAAGCAACTACAGTAGTTTCATGAGGCTCAAACAGAACTGCAATGAGAGGAGTAGCTGTAGAAAAAGCTGGGCTGTGAAAGGCCTTGCACACTTCCCACTAAGGAGTGCCAAACAGTGCATGACAGAAATGTCAGGTTTATAGAATGATTATGGGGTAGTGGAGTGAAATAATCAGACTTGTGTTTTAATAAGGTAGTTTGCATTGATAATCATTATCCTGTGCCTTGACTTTTAAAAAGCTAATAAGATAGTGTCCTTTGAAAATGGCAAACAGTTAATCAAAAGTATTAAGCACCTAACGGTACCTGATTTTGTGTGCAAAGCCCTCGAAACTTTCTTTTTATAAAGTGAGTGTTCAGTATGGAAGACATTGTAAAGGGTGAGAGAGGGAACAGAAAGGTCAATATTATGAATTGTAATTAGCTGGTTTGATTTTTGTGCCAAATTCCAGGCTGTACTAAATTCACAGTCCTTGCTGGCAATTTCTCATCTCTGACAGATTGCCCTTCTTTCAGCATTCTGGAGTTTCAGACTCTTCTTTAAGACTTTTACATTAACAATAGCTTTCTCGGCTTCAGTTTGTTTTATTAATGTGTGGGGGTTGGTTCATCAGCAGATGTCTGTATAAACTGATTTGAAAGTATGCTATAAGCCTTCTTCAATGCCTGAGTTGTCTCCAAAATGGAAGTAATTTAAGAACTAAAAAAGTTATCTCACTGGCAAAGTTTAAATTTTTGTTTTAATTGCACTTAAAAAAAATAACTACCAGAGAATACTGAGGGCATTGTACATGTGGTTGGAAAATGGCTTCTCAAAGATTAGCTACATGTCTTAGCCAGGATTTTCCAAAAGATTTAGCTATTCATTCACAAGTTCTTGTATAATTAATCTGTTCTTTGGCTTTCTCCTTTTTCGTGAGTTTGTAGAGCTAGCTTTTAAAAAGTTAAATATACCATTCTACTTTTATTTTGTTGCAGTTCAATAGCACATTTATTGAGTGCTTACTATGTGCAAGACACTGCCTTAAATGCTGTGACATTCAAAGATAAATAAGACACAGCCCACAGTCTGGTGGTAGAGGAAAGTCAAATGTTTCAATAAATAATACCAGGTTGCACACATAGTGTACAATGTAGGAGATACAGATAAAGGGAGCAGTGGTGGAAGATAGAAAGAACAAACTATAATGGCCATCAGTGGTAGGTAGGCTTTATTAAGGAAGTGACATTTGAACTTGACTTGAAAGAATGGTGTGTTTGCAATGGATAGAAATGAAAACAGCTCATGTTAGGTGCTCAATTAATGTTTGCTGAAGGGATTAATGAAAGGCACAGATATTAGATATGCTTGTGAAATAGCAAGTTCACTAATGTAGAGCTAACCACAAATTCTCCTATGTGAACAATTCTAATTCAAGTAATTCATGACGTGAATGTATTTTGGGATGTATATTTGAAATTAACCTAAAAATTTGTATGTCAGAAGCAATTTTCCCATAAGAAATAATGGTAAAGGAGGAAATTAGGGTGTTTTGGTCAAAATGAAATGATGCTATAGTCTAGATTATCAGTACTTCAAGAATGGTTTATGGACCCCAGTAATCCATGAAACACAGGGATCCATAAAGTCAAAATTGCTTACACAAAAACATCAAATTGTTATTTGACTTTTTTTACTGTGTTGAAATTTGCAGTAATGCTGCAAAATCAATGGTGAGTACAACTGTGGGTACCACAGTAAGAATCAAGGCAGTGGCACCAAACAATACTAGTTTGTAGTCATTCTATTATTTAACAGTATATTTGTACACTTGCAGGGAAATAAAAAGGCAGTTTTACTCAAGAATTTCATTGCTGAAGCAGTAAAAATGATTATTAAACCTTAACCCTTGAGTGTACTTTTAACATATTCTACATTATGAAATATGAAATACGTTTAAGGTATTTGTGCTGCACATTGTGTTGATATGTATCTCAAGAAAAAACACTTGTGGATCATTTAAACCAAGGGCTAAAACTGACCTCTCTTTTCATGAAACACTATTTTTATTTGAGATAATGACTGACAAACTATGGTTATGCGGTCTTGAGTATTTGATAGACATTGTCTTTGAAAGAAAGAAATCCTATCGTTTAAAGGGGAAAACGACAATATTTGTCACAAATGACAAAATTTGAACTCTCAAGAAAAAAATAAAATTTTGAATACCTTGTATCTGCCACCATGAGTTTGAAGGCTTTCCAATACTTAAAGACTTTTCTAATGAGATTGTAGGTGATATTAATGAGTATGATTTTTTATATCATATAATGAAAAGTGTTAACATTTGGAAGACCTGCATAGCTCAGTGGACTACTATTGTCAAGATGACCCATGAGTGATAATATAAAGTGTGTAAAAGGCCCATTAAAAGTTCAGAACATACCAATGGCTTTTAATGTAACAGAATATGAAAAGTTTGTACAGTTTTCATGTTGCAACTAACTTTTCCCGCTTGGGGAGTTTTCATGTGGTATCAATGAAAAATATCCAGAATAACCTGAAAAGGCTTCAACAATACTTCTGTCTTTTCCCACATGCCTGTGAGAGGCTTAATTTTCTGCAAATATTTCAACCAAAACACCATGTAACAACAGATTGGGGATTCCGAGATGGCTCAGTGGGTTGAGCACTCATCTTACAGCCCCGGGATCGAAACCTGGCCCTATCCCACATGGACTCACATGCTGAGCTGGGGTGTGCCCCCAGTTTAGTTTTCATAGGGTGCGCTTCCCGTGTGGGAGGCCCCCGGCCCAGTTTCTCACTTCAGCAGACCCGGGCCCACCCGTGGAGTGAAACTATATCAGAAAACTAATGATATACAACTGGAAACTGCTCTGGGCCCTCCCCCTTCTCTCTCTGTCCTCTCTCTCTCTAAATAAATAAATAAAAAATAAAATAAAATAGTCTTTACAAATAAATAGATAAAACCTGCAGAGTCACATTTCTCTATGGTATGTAGCTTACTCCAAGTGGATTTTGGTGTAGCAGCTAAATCACAAGTAGAAAACATAAAGGTGTACTTTGCAGTGACAATGAGCACAGACAATGGAAAGCACAGAAATGAGGCTGTGCCATTGTATGCAGCATTATTTCTGTGTGTGGATACCTGTTCCACAAGCACAAAAATCTCAGTTTCAGTATATTCAGCATCTTTTGTTGACTGATATTTTAAAGTAGATGATGGAACTGAGATTTAGGACTAAAAATGGGTGGTGGGGCAGAAGCTAGAGCAGAAATACAGAATATTGGAATACAGCCTTGGAGAGATATACCAGTAGTGAGGAAAAGTAAAATGGAATTTGAGAACTGCTTGTAGATACCGCCTGTGCTGTGACCTGGGCTTCTGCATCAGTGGAGAGTCTTTTGGGAGGTGGGAGTCACCATAAAATAAGAAAGGCATTGACTATGTGATTGGAAAGCTAGACACTGAAGAATAAAACAAACATGGATCTAGGCATATTATCTACAAAAAAGCAAAATTAATTTCAAAGCATCTTATTGAAAGTATGGAACAGGAGATAGTTTAAAAGTTTTTCTAGTGATCAAGGCATGTTACAAGGTAATTAATTATAAGTATCATTTAAAATGTATATTAAAGTCACTGCTATTCTCTTCATTTACTGGGAAGCATTTGTTATTTTAATTTAATAAATGTAAATATAGTTATGAGGGGCTTACATAGGGATCTTTTCTGATCTTGGTGTCCTCTTAGCCTATAAACATGCTTTGCCTTTTATATCTTAAGTTCATCAGTGAGTTCACTTACCATGGAGGCTTTCAGGAATTTAAATACCATGGTACGGAAAGGTGTGATGCAATACTCGTATAAACTGTGACTACTGCTTGGTGTAAGAAGTAGTAAGTATGGTAGAGAATTATGCAAAATACTATGCAAAGGTCCAGAACTATGAAACTCCAGAGTATAAGCAGTTTATACCTATTTAAATTTGGAAATGGTTTTTTTTTTTTTTTTTATCTTTTCACATTTATAGAGAGAAATTATCTTTTTGTCTTCAGTGCATAGTTATTTCTATTTTTTACTTTTTGACAGATAGAGAGAGAGAGACAGAGACAGAGACAGTTAGAGAACCGAACTGTGGGAACTCCCCAGTTCAGCACGTGGGTCCCGCCTGGGCCGGAGCCGGGATTCGATCCTCGGTCCTCATGGCCTCAAAGCGAGCGCTCAACCCGCTGAGCTGTCCCGGCTTTTCCCTGGAAATGGTTTTTAAAAGCTTCTGTGTAACTCATTCAAGATTTTAATATCCTCCTGCTAATAATACACTGTTTTTGACCTATCTAAAAAATATGAAGAGCTGCTACATTCCTGGTTGTTTTCTTTCAGCTCCTGAGAACCATGTCTGTGCCCAAAGGTAGAGTTCTGGATAAAAACTTTGATGATGAAGAGCTTGAAAGTGGAGACTGTGGTGACGATGAAGATGAGTGCATAGGAGGCTCTGGTGATGGAATGGGGAAAGTGAAGAATCAGCTCCGCTTCCTTGCAGGTAACTGATTCATTGCTGCTCAAACCTGAGCTAAAATGGTGATGCTTAGGAATTAAGAACCAATTGAATCTGTTCTCTATAACTACCCTAAAATCCCTGCAACACACACTGCATCATCTCTTCATGGAAAGACTATACTCTAGAAAACCAAAGTTTTCAGGTAGCCTTTTTAAAATCTCTGGACCTGGGTAGATTAAAAGTATAACTTCTATTTTTTATTGTCTAAAATGAACTGACCTAATTAGTTGGCCGTTCCCCTTGGAAATTTCCTTGATTCTTTTCAGTTATAAAAGAACAATGCAACCTTGGGAGTCTACTGAAAACCAATGATGGGGCAACTTTCTAAAGAAGATGCATTAGCTGACCCTCTCTTCTGAGAACACCATTCTTGCTTTGTTTTCTTGCAAGTCTTTAACATAGATAGGCTATGCCACATAACTACAGAGCTACATAAAAACAACAGCAATAGAGAAAAAATAAAATCGAGCTACTGGGGACAAGAAGGCAAAAATAACAGTAACAAAAATTCCCTTCACGTTTGTATTGATTTTCCCAGTTTCCAAAGTACTTTCCTGTGGATGGATGTTCTTATTTTCACTCTACAGGTAAGAAAACTGGGGCTTAGAGAAGAAATGAGATTTATCTAAATGGAGGAACTGGAAGTCCATCTTGGGTCTTGAGACTTCCAGAGCTATATATACTCTTCCCTCTTCAATGCAGACTTCTCCTTGAATCCCTATCACCCATGGCCTCTGAGACTCTACATGCTCCTATATGTCCTTCAGCCTCTTTCCTTCACTAGTTTTTCCTAATCCTACCCTTAATCTGGGTAATCTCTAGAAGTCTCATTTTAGCCTCTATCTTTTCTCTCTCTTCAGGGAAAACACAGATCTCATACATTCTGGCTTTTTCAATATTTTTAATGATTTAAGTTTTTTTGTTTTTTTGTTTTGTTTTATTCTGGAAAAAAAAAATCTAACATGAAACCCGTCTTCTTAACAAACTTTTAAGTGTGCTTCTTTGCAAATTTATAGCAGATCTTTAGAGCTTTTTTATTTTGTATAATTGAAATTCTATGCGTATTGAACAGCAACTCCCTTTTTTCCCCTCCCTCAACCCCTGGCACCACCATTTTATTTTCTGCTTCTATGAGGTTGGCTACTATAGGTATTTCATGTATGTAGAATGTGGAATTTGCCCTTCTGTGAATGGCTTATTTCACTGAGCATAGTGTCCTCAATGTTCATACATGTAGCATGTGATAGGATGTTCTTCTTTTTTTAAGGCTGAATAATAATCCTTGTATGTATGTACCCCATTTTTTAATCCATTTATCTGCTGATGGACACTTACCGTATTTTCCATGTATAAGACACCCCTGTGCATAAGACAGTCCCTACTTTTCTAACCTGACATTATGAAATCAACACACCATTACTCCTATGCATAAGACAACCTTCAATTTTTGATCAAACAATTTTAGACAAAAATATCATCTTATACATGGAAAAGTACAGTAAGTTGTTTCTACTTCTTGGCTATTGTGGATTCTGCTGCAATGAACATTCAACTGTTATACCACACTATGAAGATAACTCATGAATTCATTACCTTCAGTCTTAACTGCTGTCCTGAGCTACCATCCCACATTTCCAGCTGCTTCCAAGTCATTTCTACCTGGATTTCCCACCACTATTTCCAACTCAGTGTGTCACAAATTAAACTTACCTACAGACCATCCAAAACTGACTACTCCCTTCATATATATATTTTAATTCCACTACCATTCTCCTGGTCACTGAGGCATAAAACTGAAGTCATTTCACCTTTGACTTTATTTTTCCTTGCCTTTCATATACACTTGGGCCCAAAATCCTTACATACTACTTGTATTGTTTCTGCTTTTGTCACTGCTTCCTTTCTATTCCCACTTTCTACCCTCCTGCAGATGCTATTTTAATTTCAATAATTTCAGTCACATCTTAGCTGTTCTTCAGGCTTCTAGGCTAAGCAGGAGTATGGAGAGCCT
>PVKE010048390.1:0-11600 GCA_004027555.1 Craseonycteris thonglongyai | reverse complement strand
AACTGTGGGAACTCCCCAGTTCAGCACGTGGGTCCTGCCTGGGCCGGAGCCGGGATTCGATCCTCGGTCCTCATGGCCTCAAAGCGAGCGCTCAACCCGCTGAGCCGTCCCGGCTTTCCCCTGAATTCTTTTTTTTTTTTCTCTCTTGTAATTTAGCATATTATTCGTCTAATGAAAAAAATGTAATGGTTTTCCTAGAGATTATAATATCCATTTATAACTAATCTAACAACATTTTCACATAACAAATTACCATTTCATAGGTAGTGCAGGTAGCTTATAAAAGAGTATTTCCAATTCTTCCCCTTCATCTCTTATAACATTGTTTTCATTCGTTTCATTGATCTATAAGGCAAAATCACCCAATATATGAGGGGAGATCGCCCCACAAAAACTGAAATTATCTTTTGGAGGATGGACCCCTTATAGTATAGGTTTCCCCTACTAGATGAGTGTTCTAGGAACCCATTTGCATCAGTGACCAGCTGGCTTTGTGAGAGGCGGGATTTGGCTTCAGTGAATTTTTTGGAGACTCTCAACACATATTCCCATTTCATATGGGTGATTTATACAAACAACATGCAGCATGACAGTGTACCTGCCCACATTGTGCTGTGTGTTCAGCAATTTTTGACCAAAAATGGAATGATCCCTATGCCACACCCTTCTTATTCATCCATTCTCACCCCAAACGACTTTTTTTGTTTGTTTGTTTCCCTGTATGAAAAAAGTCCTCAAAGGGAAACATTTTGCTGATGTGGAAGAGGTGCAACAAAAAATGGCAGAAGCATTAAAAGGCATCAAAATTGACAAGTTCAAAAACTGTTTTGACCAGTGGAAAAAGTGTCTCAATAGGTGTGTTGCATCAACTGGAGAGTAGTTAGAAGGTGACTGAAGTTTAAACATATAAGAATAAATACACAGTTTTTAAATAAATAAATTCCATTTTTGGGTCCCCCCTCATATTATTATGATTATTATTTTGAACAGTTATCTATTAGATCTATTAAGAATAAGAAAGTGAAAGATTGAACTTTAAATGAATTTGTTATTCTCTGACACTCTTTTTTATTTAGGCCCACAGTTTCTTCTCTCTGAAGAATTTTAACAATTTTTGTGTAGGTGACAATTTCCATTAATTTTTGTTTGAGAAAGTTTTATTTCTCCTCCACTAGTTTTCTCCCTTTTATTTTTTATTTTTCAAAGAATGCAGTTTTATTGTTTTTAAAGAGAGTTTTATTAAAAATATAGCTAACATACAAAAATATATTAGCTTCAGGTATACACCATGGTTATTCAACATTTATATACCTAAAGAAGTGATCACCTGACACTATGTTATGCTATCACAATACTATTGACTATTCCCTATGTTGTGTATTACATCTCCATGACTTAAAATTTGTGTTATACCTGGAAATTTGAACCTCTTATTTCTCTTCACATTCCCCCACCCCTCATTTTGAAATTTTTCAATTACAGCTGACATTCAATATTATATTTATCTTTGATCTGTAAGTAGAGTATAATAATACTCTACTTAATAAAATTAACCTGTTCTATAAATAAAAACATTATTTTATATTAAATTCTGGTGTATAGCATAGTGGTTAGACATTTATAATTTATAATAAAATTTAACCTGTTCTATAAATAAAAACATTATTTTATATTAAATTCTGGTGTATAGCATAGTGGTTAGACATTTATATAATTTGAGAAGTGATTCCCCTAACTAGCCTAGTATCCACCTGACACTATACGTCCTTATTACCACATTATTGACTATATTGCTTATGCTTTATTTTATATCCCCATGACTATTTTATAACTACCAATGTGTACATCTTTTCTTTAAAGATGTATTGTATTGTTTTTGAGAGAAGGTGAGAGGAAAAAGAGAGAGAGAGAAAGAGAGAGAGAGAGAAAAAAGAGAAGGGGAGAGGGCCCAAAGAGGTCTCCATAGTTGTACATAATTAGTTGTGACATAGTTTCATTCTTCATAGGTGGATGCGGGGCTGTGGAGGGTAAGAACCAAAGTGGGGGCCTCCTGCATGGTAGGCAAGAACCTTCACTGCTATACTGGTGGTTACCAGTTGTGCCACAGTTCAGCATATGGGTTTGCACGGGCCAGGACTAGGATTCAATCCCTGGACCTCGCAGTTGCAAGGCAAGCATTCAACCTGCTGAGCTATCTTGGCATTCCCCAATTTGTACTTCTTAATTCCTTCATCTTTTTCACTCTGCTTTCCAAACTTCCTTCCATCTATCACCCTGATATATCTAGTACCCATCTGTCACCATATATATTTATTACAATATTACTGACTATATTTCTTATGCTATACTCTACATCCCCATGACTACCTTGTAATAACCAATTTATACTTATTAATCTCTTCCTCCTTTTCACTCCCCCAACCCATCTGGCAATCATCAAAGTGTTTTCTGTACAAGTTTGCTTCTATTTTGTTTGTGCATTTTGTTCTTTAGAGTCCACATATAAGCAAAATAACATTGCATCTGTCTTTCTCTGTGTGACATACTCCACCCAGCACAATACCCTTCAGGTGCATCCATGCTGCTGCAGATGGTGAGAACCCATTTCTTTCCATGGTTGAGCAATATCCTATTGTATATATGTACCACCTCCTCTTTATCCATCAACGGACACCCAGGCTGCCTTCCTATCTTGGCTATCGTAAATAATGCTGTATGAACATATGGAGGCACACAGTTTCTTTGTATAAATTCCTTTCTTTGGAAGGATTACTAATTTCTTCTTTGTCTCTTGTTATAGCCTTTGTTTTAAAGTCTGTTTGTCTGGTATAAGTATTGCTACCCCAGCCTATTATTTGTTTGTTTCCATTTTCATTAAATACCTTTTTCCATCCCTTTACTTTCAGTCTGTGTATATCTTTCGAGCTGAAGTGTCTCGTAGGCAACATATGTAAGGGTAGTTATTGCCTCTTTATTATTAATATATTTGATCTTTTTTTCTTCTTAAGTCTTTCTAACATTCTTTTTAATACTGGTTTGGTGGTGATGAACTCCTTTAACTTTTTATTGTCTGGTAAGCTTTTTATCTGTCCTTTGATTTTAATGTATTTTTATTTATTTATTTATTTTGACAGAGAGAGAGAGAGAGAGAGAGATACAGAGACAGAGAGAGAACTGAACTGGGGGAGCTCCCAGTTCAGCATATGGTTCCGCACGGGCCGGGGCCGGGATTCGATCCTCGGTCCCCGGCGCTGCAAAGTGAGCGCTTAACCCACTGAGCCATCCCGGCTTCCCAGTCCTTTGATTTTAAATGATAGCCTTGCTGGATAGAGTAGTCTTGGTTGCAGATCCTTGCTTATTTCCTGCCAATCTCTTCTGGCCTGCAAAGTTTCTGTTGAGAAATCAGCAGTCTTATGTGAGCTCTCGTGTAAGTTACTACTTTCTTTCTCTTGCTACTTTTAGGATTCTTTCTTTGTATTTAACCTTTGCCATTTTAATTATAATATGTCTTGGTGTGGGCCTGTTTGATTCATCTTGTTTGGGACTTTCTGCGTTTCTTTGTCTTGTATGTCCATTTCCTTTATCAGTTTAGGAAAATTTACAGCAATTATTTCTTTTGTTTTAAGACTTATTTTATTGTTTTTGACAGAGAGAGAGAAGGAGAGAAGGAGAGAGAGAGAAAGAAAGAAAGAAAGAAGGAGGAGGCCCCAGAGCAGTCTCCATAGTTATATGTCAATAGTTTTTGACATAGTTTCGTTCCACTCAGTTGGGTATGGGGCCACACATGGTGGGAACTGGCCTGAGGTCCTCCCATAAGGGAAGCTTGCCCTGGTGGAAACCAAACTGGGTACCTCCCACATGGGAAGCACTCCCCAGTTCAGCATTTTGGTCCGCATGGGCTGAGGCTGGGACTCGATCCCTGGACCCTGCAGCTGCAAGGCGAGCTCTCAATCTGTTGAGGTATCCAGGCATCCCCTTTTGCCCACTTTTAAATAGTCTTTAGTGTTTTTAATGTTAAGTTGTAGGAGTTTGTTCCTTATATGTTTTGGATATTAACCCTTTATCAAATATATGATTTGCAAATATTGTTTTCTGTTCCATTGGTTGCCTTTTCACTCTGTTGATTATTTCCATTGCTGTGAGGTAGTCTTTTAGTTTGATGCAGTCACACATGCTTATTTTGTTCCTTTTGTTGCCTGTGCTTTTGGTGTCAACATCTAAGAAATCATTGCCAAGACTAATGTTGTGAAGCCTTTCTACTATGTTTTATTCTAGAATTTTTAAAGTTTTAAGTTTTAGGTTTAAGTCTTGAATCCTTTTTTACTTTATTTTTATGTATGGTGTAAGATAAGGGTACAATTTCATTTTTGCACGGGAATACTCAGTTTTCCAACCACTGTTCACTGAAATGACTATCTTTTTCCCATTGTGTATTCTCGGCACCTTTGTTGCAGATCAGTTGAACATACAAACAGATTTCTGGGCTTTCTATTCTGTTACATTGGTCTATTATCTGCCTTTATGCCAACACCATACTATTCATTATTAGAGCTATGCAATATGTTTTGAAATAACAAAGTATGAGGCTTCCTACTTTGTTTTTGTTTTTTTTCCTCAAGATTGTTTTGGCAATTCGGGGTCCTTCTTCATTCCATATGAATTTTAGTATTATTTTTCTATTTCTGTTAAAAAAAAATGCCATTGGGAAGTTCATAGCAATTGCAGTGAATCTGTAAATCACTTTAGGAAGTATGGACATTTTAACAATATGAAATACTCTGATCCATGAACAAGGGATGTCTTTCCACTCGTTTGTGTCTTTTTTTTTAAAATGTCTCTTTTTAAATATAGGCTTATTTATTTATTTATTTTTGACACAGAGAGAGAGAGAGAGAGAGAGATACAGAGACAGAGAGAGAACTGAACTGGGGGAACTCTCCAGTTCAGCATATGGGTCCGCATGGGCCGGGCCCGGGATTCGATCCTTGGTCCCCGGCGCTGCAAGTGAGTGCTTAACCCACTGAGCCATCCCGGCTTCCCCTATCTTGTCTTTTTGATGATAGACATTCTAACAAGTGTGAGATAATATCTCAATGTGGTTTTGATTTGCATTTCTCTGATGATTACTGATGTTGAGTACCTTTTCATGTACTTGTTGGTGATTTGTATGTCTTCTTTTGGAAACTGTTTATTCAGTTTCTCTGCTCATTTGTTAATCAGATTGTTTATTATTGAGTTGTATGAATCAGATATATAATTTCCAAATATTTTCTCCTATTCTATAGGCTGCCTTTTTCATTTTGTTGATGGTTTCCTTTGCTGTGCAGAAGCTTTCTAGTTTTATGTAGTCCCACCTGTTTATTTTTTCTTTTGTTGCTTGTTCATTTTATAAGTACCAGGGCTTCAGTTTCCAATTTAATTTTTTGGCTGTCTGTGTCTTTGTCTCTCCTAACAATTCCTTTTTAAAAAGCACCTGAGTTATGTAGCTCTCTCTAATGTAATCCAGTTATTATACTGGAATCCTTTTGATGTGGTGGTAAGGTGTAGTAGAGGGTATGTAACCTATAATGTTATGAATAAATTTCCATTTTTTAGTGGACATGTATTCCTGAGCTTTGACCTTTAGAAGTATTCCTTGGCCTTTTTTCCCCTCCTCTCATACATGACAGGAAGATGATAAAGGGATGGACTTGGCCTCCTGCCACTTCCCCAGGTTAGATAAGGCTCTGGCAACCTAGTTTCCCTCCGAGGCTTTTGTTATGGAGAACTTTCTAGGGCATTGCACTATGGTTGTTTTTCTCTCCCCTTTCCTGAGCCACAAGGGGATTTTTCTCTGATTTTTATCATGAGAACCTGCTTGAGCTACTGGATGCAAACACCCACAAAAGTATTGTGTTCCCCACAATACTGGTTCCTTGGAAGTTTTTAACTGTCAAGTTAGTTCACACAAATTTTTGCACCTCATCAAAATTACTATTTGAGTTTCAGTTATTGTATTCTTCATTTCTCATTAGCTCTTTTTTTATGTTTTCTATCTCTTTGTTGAAGTTCTCCCTGAGATCATTGAGCATCTTGATAGCCAGTGTTTTAAACTCTGTATCTGTTAGATTGCTTGTCTTCATTTTGTTTAGTTCTTTTTTGGAACTTTCTTCTTCCCTTTGGGATACATTTATTTGTGTCACTACTTTGAATGCCTCCCTGTGTTTGTTTCTACATATTAGGTAGGGCTGCCATGCCTCCTGATCTTGGTAGAGTGGCCTTATGTAGTAGGTGTCCTATGTGGCCCAGCGTCACGTCTTTTTGGTTACCTGGGCTGGGTGCTCCAGGTGTATCCCTTTTGTGGGTGTGTGTGCCCTCCTGTTGTAGTTGAGCCTTGATCGCTGTTGGCACATCAGTGGGAGGGATTGACCCACAGGTTGATTGGCTGTGAGTACAGTGGAGGAGCTGCTGTGCAGGGGCTGACCCTATGGAGCAGGATTCACTTTAATGGGGCTCTGGTGTCTGCTGAGTCTGCCCTTTGGGTGTGTTGTTTGTTGGGGTGGTTAGGTGCTGCTCTGATGTAGTCTGAAGCTGGTCACTGGGTGTGTTGATTCTGGGACCTCTTGGGAGAGGCTCTGTTGTGGGCCAAGGTCAGCTGCTGCTTGCTGAATGGCATGAGCTACAAAGTGATCTGAAGATGGGTGCTGGGCATGTAGGTGCCTGAGAGAGGCTAAACTGAGACTGGCTGCCACCAGTGCCAGGCTTGGAGGTGCTTAGCAAAAGGTATGGGGCATACCTAGGCCAGATGCTTTTTGTTTGGGGTTTTTGAGCCTTTGAAAGATTTTAGGAAAGTATACCGCATGAGCCAAGTCAGGCTATTTGTGTGGAAAAGCCACTGGAAATAGCTTGGGTGCGCCTGCAAGTTGGGCAGGGTAGGGATTCAAGGAATCACCAAGTTGCGGGGAAAAGTGTTAGCTAGGCTGAAACACTCAGGTGTTTCTCCTGCCTGTGTGCATGCAGGCTGGGTAGGGAGAAAACTCAATGAAGGAACAGTGGCTTCTGCCAGCAGTTCTGTCTAGGAGAAAGTTGCCCTTCCGGTCTTCATCCTGAAGCTAGACAATTCAGTTCCTCTCTGTAAGAGCCTGGTGCCTTTTGGGCTGCTGCCCAAGCGCTGGAGCTCAGAGTAAGTGAGTCCGTCAGTGAGTTAAATCCATGTGTGGGCCTTTTAAGAGAAGCACCTAGGACTGCAGCTACCCTTATCTCACTCAATCACAATCTCTGTTGGTTTCCACAGCCAGAAGTTGTAGGGACTTTTCTTCCTAGCCATGGAACCCTAGGCTATGGAGCCTGGTGTGGGGCTGGAACTCCTTGCTCTTCAGGGGGAAACTCCCTAGCTGAGATATCCCTTCCAATTTTTATCTACCTCCCTTGTGTGTGGGACCAGCCCATTACTTGTCTCTTCCCCTCCTACCAGTGTTGGTTTCTTCTGTATATAATTAGGTCTTTCTAGAACTTCTGTTCAACTAGACTTCAAGAGATTTTTCATGATGGTTGTTCTATAGTTTAGTTGTAATTTTGAGGTGGTTGTGGGAGGAAGGAAGACCAGCTTTTACTGACTTCACCATCTTGACCAGAAACCTGTTTTGACCCTTCGTAGCACTTCTTAGCCATCTCTTTCCCTGATTCTCTCTAGTGACCTATCTGGCCTATGGTTTGACTTGTTGCTCTTAATTAAGTGGAGCCACCCACCTCTTCTAATTTCATTACCATCAAAATCTTTATTGTTTTTATAAGAGCCTTTACTTTTGAATTTCCCTTACACTCCTTTACAAGTAAAACCAGTTACTTTGGGGAAAACTTCAGAACTCTCTTCCTATGGGCTGCCTCTCCCCCTGGGCAAAATCTTTGAGCCACTACTTTGGGTGCTGAGCAGGGCAGTAACCTCTGGTCTTCTCTTCTTGCCGTTCCCAGCACAGAATATGTACCCAACAAGTTAGCTAGGGTGAGGGTGATTAGGCCTTGGTATTTTCAGCCTCCAACTCTTGGGTTAGATCCTCCACTATCTGTGTGGGGCCTGAGTGGAGAAGGAAGCCTCCAACCTCTCAGTCACACTTGCCAGAACTTTAGCTTCTTCACCTCAGAATTGAAAGCTGATGAGATGTGCTAGTGAAATATTGTGTCCTTGGATTGGGAGTTGAGGGAGAGGGAGGCCTGTCTTCTTGGCCATACTTGGCTGGAGTGGAGCTTGTGTCAAGCTGAACAGGGAAGAGAGTGAGAGATAGAAGGTTATGGCTCAAATGCCCAAACTCTCCCTATTCTTACTCAGTTTTAGAATATTTTCTTGAATAAGTGTCTTTTCATGTATCATATGTCATTAAACAATTCCTAGAGACTTTAAATGGTTATTTTTATGGTTTCCACCAGCTGTGCCTGTTTCACTGGGGAATGGGTCAGTGGAACATCTCATGTTACCACCCTGAAAGTGAAACTCATTACCATTTCCTTTTGAGCCCCTTTGTGCCACTCTTTGATCTCAGCCTGAAGTTTTTACCACTTTTATATTATCTCAATTTACAGTTCTGCCACTTAGAAGCTGTTACCCAAGGTAATTCACTTACCTCTAAGCCACAGTGTTCTCAGTTGTACAGTGAGGACAAAACCACCTACCTTGTGGGATTGGTATTAGGATTAAATAAAATAATGTATACAAAGTCCACAGAATATAGCACAAGGTAGTTGTCACTGCTCCACATTTCCATTCTATCTTCCATTAGCTACTAGTTACGTTTTAGAAAAATATGCTATATTTCAAGCATACAAAGAACAGAGATAAAGTACACCCATGAACCCACCACTCAGCTTGACTCAAATTATGTAAGTTGTCAGATGGGTAGTAGACTTGCTGGGGTTATCACTTTGTGCAGTGTGTAAATATCTAATCATTATGCTGCTTTGTATACCCAAAACATTAATAAGTTAAAAAAGAATCAAATTATAGCTGTAAATGGAGTCCTGTGTATACTCTCCAATATTTCCCACCTCCTCCCTCCCTCATCAAAGGGAACCACAGTCCTCAATTTGTTTTTATCATTTCCAGGAATGTTTTTATACTTTACTACCTATCTTCAATAAAGAAAAATTAGTTTAGAGGCGTTTTCCTGTGTTGGGCACGTCAACATCCTTTATGTATAAGGGCAAATTTCTTCTTTAAAAAAAAAAAAAGATTTATTTTATTGTTGAGAGAGAGAAGTGGGGAGGGCCTAGAGTAGTCTCCATAGTTGTACATCATTAGTTGTGACATAGTTTCATTACATACAGGTGAATGTGGGGCTGGGTAGGGTGGGAACTGAACTGGGGGCCTTCCAGCATGGGAGGTGAGAACCTTCGCTGCTATCCAAGCAGTTGCCACCTGGGCCACAGTTCAGCATATCAGTTTGCACCGGCAGGGGCTGGGATTTGATCTTTGAACCTCTCAGTTGCAAGGCAAGTGCTCAACCTGTTGAGCTATCCTGGCATCCCCAAGGGAATTTCTTTCTTTTTTAAAATTTATTTATTTATTTGACAGAGACGAATAGAGAGAGAGACAGAGAGAAGGGGGAGGGCCCAGAGCAGTCTCCATAGTTCTACATCATCAGTTTTTGACATGGTTTCATTCCACACAGGTGGGTGGGGGACTGTGCATAGCGGGAACTGGGCATGGGGCCTCCTGCACGGGAGACACACCCCCTCAAATCAGGGGCCAGACCAGGGGCAAGAACTGAACTGAGGGTCCTCCACATGGGAAGCACACCCCGGTTCATCATATGTGGGTCCACATGGGCCAGGGCAGGGATTTGATCCTCAGTCCCCAGGGCTGCAAAGTGAGCGTTTAACCCTCTGAGCCATCCCAGCTTCCCCAAAATTTCTCAATACCAATAAAAAGAGATAGCCCTCATGTTAGCTTTCCATGTTTACAAGCATATTGTTATTATTATTTTTTAAATATTTATTTATATTGTTTTTGACAGAGAGAGAGAGAGAGAGAGATACAGGGACAGAGAGAGAACTGAACTGGGGGCACTGCCCAGCTCAGCATATGGGTCCGCAAGGGCTGGGGCCAGGATTCGATCCCAGGTCCCCAGCGCTGCAAAGTGAGCGCTTAACCCACTGAGCCATCCCGGTTTCCCCTATTATTTTCTTATAGTCTGAGAATAGCACTTCTGGATAAATTTTAGAAAGAAATTGTATATCTCAAAAACCAGACTTTTGTAATGTTTAGAGACCTTTCTTTGGTAACTCTATGCACTAAAAATATTCCTGACTGAATTTACTTATATTACAAATTTAATTTTGTACATAACAGTAGAGATTCCTTAAAACTTTATGATTTAAAGTTTATTGCATAGTTAATGTAAAGCTTCTCAAATTTTGGCAGAATTATTGTACCCTGTTTGTTTGATTTTGGAAAGTGATGTTTATAATATCCCTCGAATTGATAGAAGACTCACTGGAGTCCCATGGCACTGAAGTTTTGTCTTATTTATTTACATGTTAAGAATGAAAATTCAATTAAAATACTAGGGGTTTTCCTTGGATGTACTTCTAATATACTCTCATTTGTTTTACATACATCTTTAATTTATGCTGATATACTAGAGGCAAAACATAGTTGAATGAAATTCATAGAGAATTCAGATTAAAATTCTGTGTTAGATCAAGTTTCAGCTGAAATAAGGACATTGGTAGGTTTCCTTTTTTACCTGCGGAAGCTGTAGATGCTTAGCAGGCAAGTCAGTTGAACTTCTTCCTTTTGGCCTACAGGTGGCAATATCATACCAGAAATGCATGTGACAATTAGCAATTAAAAGGCATGCAGCCTTAAAATCGTGTGATTGCATGTTGGTACCTTGTTTTAAAAAAGGCAGTAATGTATTTATCTGAATTTGGATATATAAGCAGACCCCAGCTTTGATGTGTCTCCAGATTTACATATATTTGAATAGCTGCCTCAGTCTTTTGCTATCTCCTGAGTGAGGTCTTTTGGGATTTCCCCTCTCTCTCCCCTTCTGGCTTGCTACTGTAGCTCATGTGTTTCTCCCTTACAAAAATACCCACTTCTCTCCCATGCTTCAGTGTGGCATCCATCCTTTTCATGAGGGAGAGGGACCCTAAGTTAAAGGAGATGTGGAGAGAGTTAGTACTAAAACAGATCTGGACCTTAGTTTTGTCTCTACTTGCAGCAGCTACCACAAACACACCACTGTGTATTTTTCCATTTGTTAGTTTTATTCACTCTCTGTTTATCACTGTTGTCAGCAATGACAACTTTGGGAAAAACCCAAGAGTTGTGTCCTTGCTTTGAGGACAAGGAACACAGGAAAAATTCTGAGACTAGATTCTATGATGTATTCTGTTTGTCTTCGAGAACCCAGGGAAGGGAGCAAGTGAGACTGAACACAAATGAAATGTGTTGGGGACTGGAACAAAGCAGACAGCCTAGTTCTGGGACTGGATAAATGAAAAATGGATAATAAAGGTCTACCTGCCCAGTTGAGCGGCACACTTGGAATTTTCCACTGGCCAGAGGCTGGAGCTCCTCATGCTTCACCTCCCCTTTCTAGGCCCCAGTGATTCTTATGGAA
>PVKE010048389.1:0-11590 GCA_004027555.1 Craseonycteris thonglongyai | reverse complement strand
TCCATCTATGCAGTTACACCTACTCCCCCGGCCTTGCCTGAGTGTGCCACCCTGTTGCCCCCTTTCCGGGGGCCCCTCTGCCATGGTACCCTCAGAACCTAGCCAAAGTGCTTGCCCATGGTGAGCGTCTGAGAAACACTTCTGAATGAGTGAACTGCTTTGATGGGCAGAGTGGGTAAAGTCAGAGCTAAGGCCATTCGGTGTTGCATCTCATACGGGGCTGCTGCATGACCGGCTTTCTTCAAAATGAAGGTGAGGGGCCGTAGAAAGATGTGCACAGATTCATTCTTTAAAGGATGACTGAGTGCATGCTCTGATGAAGGGTGAATCCTGTCAATTAGAAACACATTAAAGACTTAAGATACGTTTGTCCATTTCTTCACTCGGCAAATCATTCTTTACTCTGTGGTAAACACCAGGGTGCACTGGTGTGAAAACTTCCTACTCTTCAGTCCTGCACTGCACTTGGAGTGGAGAGGAGACAGTAGAGACAAACAACAACAAACACAGTGAGGTGGATGTGCACAGGATACTGTGGGGACCAGAGCAGGGAACTCTGTTCAGATCTGAGAGGGACAGGGGCTCCCATAGGAAAGTTAGTTACTTGAGGAGCGACTCCATCCAAAAACGAGTGTGAACACATGATGGGAGCAGGGAGAACCAGCTGGAGGCTGAGAGGGTGAACTTAAAAAGCTTGTGTGATTAACTCACACGACCAAAATTAAAAAGACGGTCGATACCAGATGTTGGTGAGGTTGTGGAGTTACTGGGACTCTCAAATGCTAGTGGGAGGAATGTAAACAGTTAAAAACCATGTGGAAAACAGCTTGCAAGATTTTTATAAAGCCCAACATGCCATAACCATAAAGTGCATCAATCCTGATCCTAGGAATCTACCTGAGAGATATTAAACATACTCACACAAAGACATGCACACAAATATTCCTAGCAGCTTTACTCTGAATAGTGAAAAACTGGAAATAACCCAAATGTCCATGACCTGGTGAATGGATAAACTATTTGTGATATGTTCACCCAATGGAATAGTACTAGTCGGTCACTAAAAAGAACAAACTTCTGATACAACATCAAGGCTAAACATAAAAACATTACAATAAGTGAAAAGAAGTCAGACACAAAATACTGCATCCTCTATGATTCCTTTTGCATGCAATTTTTTTTTTTTAAGGTAAAACCACAACGATGTGAAGCAGACTGATAGTTTCCAGGGACAGGAGAAGGGAAAGGGGGTGGAATCCAAGAGACGTGAGGAAATTGTCCTGTGTCCTAATTGTGGTGGTTCCAGAAAAACAACTTTGTCAAAACTCATTGAACTATGCAGGTAATGTCAATGAATTCTATTGTATGTAATTTATACCTCAATAAGCTGATTACCAGAATAAAAAAAAAAGAAAGGGAGGGAGGGAGGGAGAGAGGAACTGCAGGAGGGACGGAGGATAGAAAGAAGGAAGGAAGGGAGGCAGGGAGGCAGGCAGACTTGTGTGTCATGCTAAGGGGATGGACTTTATCTGGAAGGCTCAGGGAGTCAATGGAAAGTAACTTAAGCAGGACAGTGACAGATGAGATTTGTGCTTTAGGAAGGTGCTTCAACAACAGGAGGGAGGATGACTTACAATCAGGACTCTAATGTCAAACTCTGTGGCTGTCTGAAGGTAGTCAGTTTTCTTGATTAGGAAAGAAGTGCTCCCTGTGGCTTATATGCCACTAATGTCATAAGTTATGGTTCCTACCTTGTGACATCTAAACAGGGTCTAAATGTTGACAATGATTATTACTAAATATTATTAAGTCATGGACAATGACCTTCTCTAGAACATCTTATGTTTTCCAAATTATCTATAATAAACACGTTTTACTTTTTCATAAAGATTTATTTTTATTGTTTTTTTGACAGAGAGAGAGACAGACAGAGAGAGACTGAGAGAAGGGGAGGGCCCAGAGCAGTCTCCATAGTTGACAGCAGTAGTTTTCCATATAGTTTCACTCCACAGGTGGGCACAGGGCTGCGTAGGGCAGGAACTGGGCCAGGAGCCTCCCGAATAGGCCCTGGCAAGAACTGAACTGGGGGCACACCCCAGTTCAGCACACGGGTCCTCTTGGGCCAGAGCCAGGGTTCAATCCCTGGTCTCCGGGGCTGCAAAGTGAGAGCTTAACCTGCTGAGCCATCCCAGCTTCCCCTATGTTTTACTTTTAAATCAGAAATTTCTCTTATTTTAAGCAAAGAATTACTTTTACAAAGTAAATGAACATCTAATCTCAAAAGAATTTTAGGAAATAAGACTTGCTCCTGCACTCTGCAACTAGACAATGTAGCTTTGGAACACCACCCCTGGGATGTCTACAGTGTCACCATTAGGTAGTACCTACAATATGAGTGGCCGCCTTGTGGATGTCGGACAAGTCGCCCATGTGTTGTTCCAGCATGCCGGCCTCATAGGCTGCAGGTTTGACAACAGCAATCACATGGGGGAATGGGCAGTGAGAGTAAGATCAGAGCTAGAACAAAGATCAAAAAAACTGAAAACCACCTCTGCAAACTGTTTGGGAGCATACAAGTGTCAGAGGTGATGACTAAGTCAACACTGGACAATGCTCTCTACCCAAATACAGAGAACCTAAAGGTCATTACAGAGCTAAGTGTCAATGGCAGATTAGTAGCCAGGGCAGTGGTAGATCCCAGATTCAGGAAGACCTCAATTTGGTAAATCTTGCCTCAAGCATGAAATCTTTAATACTCTTCCTACTGTTGGAAGAAGATGAGACATTTGCCACAATATAGCGACCTCACTCTCACGTACAAGGCAGATCCTGATATCTAACCAGTCACTTAGATGGATTCATTCGTTTGATTTATACTTACTGCTATAGACTGAATATTTTTGCCCACCCTCCCCACCCCCACCTCCTGCGAGTTCATATGTTGAAATCTAACCCCCTACTACCTTGTTTCCCCGAAAATAAGAATGTCTTATACCCTGTTTCCCCAAAAATAAGACAGTGTCTTACCCTGTTTCCCCGAAAATAAGACAGTATCTTATATTAATTTTTGCTCCCAAAGATGTGCTAGGTCTTATTTTGGGGGCGATGCCTTATACGTATTTCAGCGAGAGGCAAAACTGTAAGTAGGTCTTATTTTCGGGGGATGTCTTACTTTCGGGGAAACACGGTATGATCTATAATGATATTAGGAGGTGGGACCTTTGGGAGGTGATTAGGGTGGACCCTTCATGAATGGAATTAATGCCCTCATAGAAGAAACCCCAGAGAATCCCTTCAGTCCTTTGTCATGTGAGGACACAGTAAAAAGATGAGCATCTATGAACTAGGAAGCAGGTCCTCACCAGACCTTGAATCTGCCAGCACCTTGATCTTGGACTTGCCAGCTTCCTGGACTATGAGAAATAAATTCTGTGGTTTATGCCACCTAGTCTAGAATATTTTGTTATAGTAGCTGGATCTGACCAGGACATATACTGAGGACCTGACCCATGGCAGGAACAATGACAGGTGCTACAGATAGAAACAAGTTCCTATCTTCACATAGCATGCATTATGTTGTGATTTGTACGCTCCCTTGAAAAAGTGTTTATCATTCACAAAACACTGGAGCATATTTATTCCATTTAGTATTTGAGGTGTCACTTTATAAAAATCTGAGCAGTACCAGGTCTTACCATTGACAAATGATTCAATCAATGGAATGTCCTACTGGGACATTGGGTGAACAACATGAGTATTACCATTTAACCTTTCCCTCCAGTCCCCTGCCTGTGTGACTCACCTCTCTGTCGCACATGAACTACAATTCCTTAAAATGTTAACTTGTCAGATGACACAACTCAGATCTTGGTATAACCTTCAGCTGTCTTCCTCCTGGTCTACTACCATCACTGTGTACCCGTAACAATGGTGGTCTAAGACAGACTTTAGGAGTTGAGGTAAATCAATAACATCATCAGTGCTTCTAGTTAAATCTGGAGGTTTAAAGAAGTCAGATTTTAATCATCAAGTTTCAGGTGTTTTTATTAGTTTAGGTGAAATGCCCCATTTGTGCATTCTCAAGAGACTCACATACCCTATTCCTCGTGGCAGTAACCATAGTTGAAATTTTACACTTATTATAGTGTGGTTATTTAATGTGCTTCACCCATTAGACTGTGTGCACTCATCTAATCTGTATAATAAATCCTTAATTCCAAATCACCCCAGTGCTGCTGCTTTCCTGAGAGCTCCCAGACACACCATCAGTGCAATTTGAGTCTCCTCCTTTTGGAGGTCAGCTGTGTTTATGAATTAAGGGCTTCCATTGCTAATATTATTATCATCAGTAGTATTAGCCGACAATTACCACGTGCCAAGCTGAGCAATCTACTGTATGTCACACAGCTGAAGCTAGGATTTGAACCTAGATCTGTCTCATACCATTATTCTTACTACTACTACTACTACTACTATTACTACTACTTCTACTACTACTACTACTACTACCAACACCACCTATTATTCCTTTTAGTGTGCCATGCTTTATTTTGTACTAGTAAGGTTTTATTTTTAAGTTGAAGTCATTCTGCTTATGTTTCATCTATAAGCCATAATATCCTGAAGTTTCATTTGAATAAGAAAAAAACAAATCTGAGGGCTATGTTTGGTAAATAGGGCTGCTCAGAGTCTCTAAGAGTCATTTTTTCAGCACTGAAAGATTGATATTCTATCTGCATGTGATTTTTCAATGTGAGGTGTCATAAATTGAGACTCCAGTTGATTTTCCAGGAGTGAATTCATTGACCTTTTCAAGGACTGTCGTACACCTAAGTGCATCACAGCCCTTTCTTATGACCCAGGGCACCACCTGGTCCACTACAGTCTTCTTGGGAACAGCAGTGATGTCAACTTCATATTGTTTCCCCAGGATCTAACCCAGCACCTGGCAAACACTAGGTGCTAGATAAACATTTGTTGTTTAACAAACAGATGGATTATGAATGAGTTTATTCCACATAGAGTTTCATTCTACCAGCATAGTGTTGTTTTTAGCTCATCACTGATACTGATATTATCATTATTATCTCTATTAGCCTCTCTGAATATTTTGTCACATTTTTAGTGTGCCAATTTTTACTTCATCATTACATTGATTGAATGTGACACACTTAGCAGCCAGGGACAAATGTGGGAAGTCTTTATGACAGAGAAATGAGTTGGGTAGGCACTATCTGACTCAAAACATGTCTGTCATGGGCAAAATTTCCAATTACATGAAATGATGTAACTTAAGTATATTTCCAAATACATTTTACTTCCCATACAAGACTTCCACAGCAAACACTTCTTTTCATAGGTGGGAATCCACACAGCTTCAGAATTCCCTCAAAATTGAAGGGAAATTTCTGTATAGTCACATGGTAAATGGTTTTGTGGAATTTTACTCTTCTTCCAGTCTTAAGGAATGGGTCCAGACATAAATGTTGTATGTCAGAGAGCAATCTGTCTCCAAAGTGACACATAGTTTCTTTGACAGATTGTTTCATCTGGCTGTTGGTGACAGGTTTGTAAAGGAAATTAAACTGTGACTCTCCATGCTTCCTTGCCATTTGAAATTTGACAGTGAATTTGCTCATTTATTTTCCATCTAAAACACTTTATCTGGTCTTTATGAACCATGTACTTAATTACTTTTCAACTGGCCTCTTTGGGATTAACAAACTGACAGTGATTTTCTGTAGAGCCTTTCCACCTACCAAGGGCTTTCTATTTTCAGAGAACTGAACACATCTTGAAACTATCCAGCCCTTTCACCTCTGTGATTGCTCAAAAGCAGTAAGTGGTGTTTCTGCATTTAGCAAATATTAGGAACAGACCACCTGCAGGGCACCAGAGAGCATTCAAATGAAGTAGAGGAGAAAGGCCCCGCTCTGACCTTGAAAAGGAAAGTAGTTCTAGAGCAGCACACAGTGAAAGATATAGGTGGTTGTGCTTGGAGGTCTACAACAGGAGAGAGCAGTGTGGCCTGAGAGGTCAGGGAGGGCTTCTTGGAGGAAGTAGGCCAGATTTATCTAAACCCTGGGAAGCTACATGTATTAGAGATGAGTAGGGACTGATTACTAGAAGCCTAGAACCACACATTTATATGGTTTTAAATTTAGGAGGGATAGCTTTATAAATAAATAGGTGAAGACAGGGTGCTATATCATGATCTAAAAGTAAATCAGCAGCCACAGTGAAACCAACAATAAAAGCCATATAGTGTACATCATCAGAACATGAGAGACAGAGAGTAGAGAAACGAACATTGGCAATAAGCTTATCGCAGGACTGATTCCTTGGTATTCTGGATACCACATGGGTCAAGTTAACTCTATGGTTCAAGAATATCCTGTTTTCTGAAGCTACTGTGCTTTGAACAATTTTCCAGCATCTGTTAGATGTAAAATATAACCTGATCCATCTCACTATATTTTTTGAACTTTGCCCTTCATATGGAAACCCTTCATATGGTCTAAGAGTATACAACCCATTTTTGGTGGTAAAAGTTGATGATCTCCAAGAAAACAAGAGGCCGCTGCTTCCAGCCACTTTTCTCTAAAGAGTGGCTGGGCAAAGGCCGAAATGCCAGCATGGCTTAATGGGTTAAGAGCTTGCTTTGCAGCTCCAGGGTCCAAGGATCGAATCCCAGCCCTGGCCCATGTGGACCTATATGCAGAACTGGGGTGTGGCCCCAGTTTGACTCTTGCAGGTTGTGCCTCAACGAAGTAGGAGGCCCCCACTCCGCTCCTGCACTGCATACATAGTCCCACACCCACCTGTGTGGAATGAAACCATGTCAAAAACTGATGATGTACAACTGTGGAGACTGCTCTGGGCCCTAGCCCTCTCTCTGTCAAAAACAATAAACTAAATCTTTAGAAGAATCTGGGATGGCTCAGCGAATTAAGTACTGGTTTTGCACCCCCGGAGCCTGAGGATCGAAAGCCCCGGCCCATGAAGACCCCTATGCTGAACCGGGGTGTGCCCCCAGTTCAGTTCTTGCCAGGGCCTATGCGGGATACTCCCAGCCCAGTTCCTGTCCTGTGCAGCCCCGCACCCACCTGTGGAGTGAAACTATATGGAAAACTAATGCTGTCAACTATGGAGACTGCTCTGGGCCTCCCCCTTCTCTCAGTCTGTCTGTCGCTCTCTCTGTCAAAAAACAATAAAAATAAATCTTAAATAAATAAATAAATCTTTAAAAAACAAAACAAACAAATAAAAAGGCCATTAGTGTCAATTAAGGCAAAGGACAATGACTGCCTCACACTTCACAAAAAGCAAGCACTGCTCTCTAAACACTATAGTCTCCTGACTTCTTATTGTACTTAGGTTTGTTCTCTGCTTATTTACAGCAAATAAACTTTAAAGATGGCCAAAGACACATATTTGCCCACATTAAAAGTAAAAAGGTGAGGAGTTGTTACACTCAGCCCAACGGCATTTAGCCTCTGGCTACACAGCCCAGCTGCTGGTGTGGCTCTTGGGGACCTTGGAAACCTTTATCAGGGGGAGGGGTTGAATGTTTAAGAAACAGGGATGTTGTGTGTGTTGGGTGGATGGGGAGGGAGTGGGAAAGTGGTAGGAAGAGTAACACCTTCTAATCCTGCACTTAAGCAGAGTTTTTAAAAACCAAAACCAAAAATAAAAACATCTTTCTGAGTTTTAAAATATTCAGTGTGTGTGTGTGTGTGTTTTGTGTGTGTGTGTGTGTGTGTGTTGTGTGTGAGGGGGTAAATTTGCTAAAATGCACAACTTTAAAGGCGTAGAGGCAGAAATTATAAAATACTAGTAAAAAAAATGATCTATGATATATATGGTATTTTCACCCCAGAAAGCCTTGAAATTAGAGGAGAACAGTCATGTGTGGTCCCCAGAGGCTGTCTGGCAGATTTCCTAGTAGATTTCAGAAAATTTTTGTTTTCCATTTTGGGAACGTATAGGAAGAGGAAAGTGAAGACTAAATCTGAGTTA
This sequence comes from Craseonycteris thonglongyai, assembly GCA_004027555.1. Lineage (NCBI taxonomy): Eukaryota > Metazoa > Chordata > Mammalia > Chiroptera > Craseonycteridae > Craseonycteris > Craseonycteris thonglongyai. The sequence continues at coordinate 3,571 of PVKE010048389.1, read as the reverse complement.
ATAGCATAATCCATCCTTTCAGGTTACTCATATTGACCTGAATAAAATATTGTTTCTATTCTTTGCTTTAAAATGTTCTTATAGCTAAAAATAAAAAAATTAGAGATGTCTATGCATCTTTCTGTTAAAATAGATGTCAGTTGTTCATTTTAAAGATGTATTATACATAGAGGCTACGTACGCTTGCATGATTCTATTCAAGTATCTCTGGCTTCAGTGACAGAAAATGACAGAAATATGTTCCCTATTCCATCTAAGTTTGAGCTTGACTTGCTAGAGTTGAGAAAGTTCACCCCTAATTAACTTCAAATGATTAATTTAAATTAGTTTTGATAAATAATACTGTACAATCAAATTACCACTGAGTCATAGTGGCAATGCTGCAAAATCAATCATTCAAATCATAAGCTATTTTTAAAAATGTAGTCTACCAAAAAAATTACAAGATCAAACACAGACTAGGGCAATATTTGAATCAGCTATGAAAGATAAAGATGTTTGTGTATAAGATATGAAATGAGCGTTCAAATTCATAAGAAAAACAGTGACACCAATAGATAAGTGGGCAAAGTATATTAACCATAATTCATATGTAAGAGGAAAAGCAGATTAGAAAGCATCTAAAAAAATGTATCTGTCCTCATTTGTAATAAAAAAAATACACAGAGTAAGTACAAACTGTTGTTTTATACCTGCCCAAGTAGCATCTTTTTAATGTAATAACAACATCCAATGTTATCAAGGTAAAAATGAGACTGGTTCTCTTCTTCATTGCTAGAAGGATTATGCACTATTATAGACCCTTCAGAAAGCAATACGGCAAGACATAAAAGGGCCAAGAAGATTTTTTTTCTTCCCTGGAAATCAACCAATAAGGTTGAGGCATGGTAACCTTGACTGTAACAGAGTGACTAAAAGGACATGAGAAGAGGACAGCCTTAGCTGACTCTGAATTCCAGCTTAGCCCCTTCCTGTGTCTGCCACCCTGACCCCATACCTTAGTTTCCAAGCCTGCAAAGTGAGATTAGTAAAACCTACATTCTGTTCCTTCTTTAACCTTAATTTTTCATTTTCAGAGCCATAGTTTAGTATATTGTGGCAAATCAATAAAATAATTTGCAAAGCCATTTTCTTAGTATAAAGTCTATGAGGGGTTTATACAATAATGTATTAAATAAAATAAAAAACAATATGCTTTCTCTTATTGAACTACTCATGTGAAAGCATTATTCAAAAATAAAAATGGGGAAGCTGGGATAGCTCAGCGGGTTAAGAGCTCGCTTTGCAGCCCCAGGGACCAGGGATCGAACCCTGGCCCCAGCCCGAGTGGACCCATGTGCTGAACTGGGGAGTGCCCCCAGTTTGGTTCTCACCAGGGTGAGGCCCCAGCCCAGTTCCTGCCCTGTGCAGCCCCACGACCACCTGTGGAATGAAACTATGTGGAAAAACCAATGATGTGCAACTATGGAGATTGTTCTGGGCCCTCCCCTTTCTCTCTGTCTCTGTATCTCTTTTTCTCTCACTCTGTCAAAAACAATAAAAATAAATCTTTAAAATAAAAACAGTTGTATAAGGTTGAGGAATTATGGTTGATTAAATATTATTTTAATATTGTCATACTTCTATTTACAGTATTAAATACTAACATTAGACAACACATGAATTTCACACTTTAGTATGTATTCAGCATATTAAATATGCCATATACACTGTGTAGAGGAGAAGAAAAGACTAAATCACTCTCCTGACCTATCATTTACATCTACTTATTCAAAATATTTCCATATTAAGAGGACCTTACTTCTATCAAACTAGCACTTTAGAAGTTGACACATTCTGGCACACATTCAAATAGACCCTTCAGAAGAAGGGAAAATAACATTTTATAGTTACTTTGACTAGGTATGGAGACATAAAATATTTTTTGGAGCTAGAAAATAAATTAATCTCTCTAGCTTTTTTTTTTTTTTTTTTTTTTTTTTAGTTTTACTAACAACCAAAAGCACAAGATTGATGATACAATATTCTTTTTAGGGAATAAATATCTAATTAACCCAGCCCCCTAAATTTGTTTATTTAGAAATAAATTTAAAAACATGTGAAATACCTAGCTCAGTGCCTGGCACTGGGAACATGACTTTTTTTTTTTTTGGGGGGGGGGGATATTATTACATTCATTCTTACCACATTGAAAGAAATAGATAGGACAATTATCCTTTCTTAGAAAATGGGCAGGGGGATTGACCGGGGAAGAGAAGGGAAATGCGTTGAAAACTAAAGCAGCACTATAAAAACACAAAGAATTGTTACTAAAAAAATATGTCTGGAGGACAAGGGGAAATACACACGTTTCTAAAACACTTTGAACTATAGTACGGTTTTAATAATTACTCAGCTTATTAATATTTATAGCCCCGAGTGACAAGACCTGTCACTTCCAAGAGGAGCATTTTTCAGATTTTCTCTATGAATATCTTTAGCTGCCAGTGATAAAAAGCAAAGAACAACTCTAAAACACCTAAGCCTTGTGAAGCTCTTTTTGGTCGGGATTAAAGGGTTTCTATGATGATCAGAGAAATGCTCCCACTAGCATATTTCCAGATGTCTTCCTGTGCTCTAAGGGACAGGAGGCCTTGGTAGCTGTGCACTTCCCACCACCCCCTGCTTCCACCCACCATGGCAGAAGGATATGTGAGACAGAACAGGTTACTTCAGGCAGCTCTAGGCCTGATTCCAAACCAGGCCACTTTCCTTTAGAGAAGGCCAGCCCGTGTTGTAGTCACGTAGGTCTGCAGCTTTTAACAGTTACTCCACACCTGCTGGGTGCAGGAAGATAGTCAGTAAAACCCATGCCTGTCCAAAGGCTCACTGCTGCCACCTCTGTTTGCATTTGTCTTGCACTTGGTGCCCTCATGTCCTCGTGCCCTCCCAGGCCATGAACTGTCTCATACAGGTAACCTCCCTGCTGGATGGTGGGAGCAAAGAGGGGAGGGGGCAACACCACAGCACTAAGGTGGTAGCACTGGCCTCCTGCCCTGACCATCAAAATGGGTCTGCACAACTCTGGACCTCAGTTAACCATTTCTGCCAGAGCCTTGAGCCTTGGGTCATTTTAGAGGAAACTGACGTGGGCAGCCCCAAAGCTGATCTTGCCTCTGAAGTGACTTGTAGAAACAGCCTGCAACTCACATTAGCCCAAGTCCAAGCATCTCTGACCTCCGAGGTGGATTTCTTTTTTGTCATTTCAGTGGACGGTTAACATTCATGAAACTCAGTGACCACAACAGTGTGATTGTTGACAATTCAGGTTGTAGATCACATAATGTTTTTAATTAGGCAGTCAGATAGGTCTGTATTTGAACTGAAATAAAATGGGTACTAATTTAACTGCTCTGGATGGTTTACCTAAATCTCCATTTTGCATTTTTGAACGTTCCTCTTGATGTAGTTTAAATGAGAATGTGTCAACTAAATACTCATGAGTATTTTTAAATGATCACAAACTCTAGGGAGCGGACCGCACCGCTCTGCCTTGAGCAGCTGTTTGTTGGCACACAAGTCCTCAAACAGA
>PVKE010048388.1:0-11601 GCA_004027555.1 Craseonycteris thonglongyai | reverse complement strand
ATTTTTATTCCCCAATAAATAACAGCAGTACAAAATTATGGACGCTGAAGATGGAAGGAAATTCAAGAAGAAATCTTAGACAAAAAGTAGATGCAATCACCTTCTAAAAATGGTTCATCTTCTACCCCCTCAGTGAAAAGAACAATGGTTCTTCCCCGAAAACCTAGAGTAAAGGCTACTTAGTGGTTTTGGCTTCATCACACTAAATTCTTAGCTTGATACAGTGTTTATTGAAATTGTCTAAACTTGCTTTTCTTACTCTTTCCAATTGTGAAAGATGCATCAATTTTTGTGAAGATTTGTATTTTCACTCTAATTCTATATATTACCAAAGACTATTTATTCTTTATGATTAAAAATTAAAAAAAACCATTTTTTTTTCTAGGAGAAAGATCACCAACATTCCTTGAACGCCACACATCATGCTGATAAAATTCCTTTCCTTCAGTCACTCGGTATGCCAAGGTAAAGGACAACCCAGTGTTTTATGATGTTCTGTGGGATGATTGTCCCACAGGAATGTAGTGAGTGGCGAGTTATTAGCAGAACACCTTGTTCTTCTTACTCTCTACAACTCATCTAAAATAAATTACCCAATCACCAAACCTTGCCCCATTTTTTTACTGTTAGAAAACCTTCTAAGACAACTGAGAGTATTCTACTGACTCTTAGAAGTACTCTAATTTTTCCGTATTGGTAAGGCAAAACCCTGGATCAGTGTTATCAGGGGTAACTGCATTTCCTGGTAGCTGTCTTCTAGAAGTTTAGTTCCTTCTTAACACAGAACTTGAGACTTCAGATCCCCTACCTGATTTTTAATAGTGAAATCTCTGAATATATTCTTCATGTAAGTCTTTTTGTCCTTTAATTTCTCAAAGTATCACCCACCTAGCAGTGTGCGTTCTTGTTTGTTTGTTTGTTTGTTTTTTAATCTAGGTACGATAGCTTATGAAATTTTTTCTTGAATAACCTGACTCTATTTGTACCTTCATCCTATTTTAAAATGTTTGTTTTTAATATAGAAGGTGAAGATAAGTATTTAAAGAGAAAAAAGGACACATTTGGTTTCTATACAATGTATAAACATTTGACAAATGATAAAATAAATCTGATTTACTGATTTACTTCATATTTCTTTTCTTCTTTTTTTTTCTCTAGTCCTAGAACTCCAGTAAAAGTTGTGCCTCAAATTAGAATAGAACTTGAGCCTGAAGACAATGATTATTTCTGGAGGAGCAAGGGAACAGAAACTACATTGTAACCTGTTTGTCTTTCTTAAAACTAATAGTTTTTGTTGTTAATGTTTTTTGTCTGGTGTTTATTTTTTAACTTGTGTTTTCTTTGGTTTTTGGTCATTGGCCAAATAATACAGTGCTCCCTCTGCTTCTCTCTTGCATAGGTAAACTTTAAGACAATAGTGCACCATTCCTTAAAAACATCTGAAGAATCCCCTTTTCTTTGTTATAGTTTCAGATGTGTCCTCTGACAACCAAATTCCTGTCACTCAAGACATGCACAGACCCTATCCTTTTCCTTCTTAACTAGGGGGCAAAAGTATTAAGGATTTTATAACACCTTTCATTCAAATATTGAAGGAACTTACAACTTTAGCTTTGGAGCTGTGCTACGGGCTTGTCTTTCTGTCTGGCAGAACAGACCTTGACCTCCAGACAGTCTCTTCTTGCTTATAGAGCTCTCCAGGACTGGAAAAAGTGCTGCTACTCTAACTTGCTCTTGCTTGTAAACCCTAATCCTAGAGTTATCAAAGAAGAAAAAATAAAGGTACTTTATTCCCTGTAGAGAAACTATTGCCATCATTGTAGCAAGTGCTGGAATGTCCCTTTTTCCTATGCAACTTTTTTTTAATCCTTTAATGAACTTATCTTCCTAGATTTTTGTTGTTTAAATTATGGGGCCTAACCTGCAACTTATTTTTTGTCAATTTTTTAAACTTTTTTTTAATTACTGTAAAGAAAATGAATTTTTTCCTGCAGCAGGAAACATAGTTTTGAGTAGTTCTACCTCTTATTTGTAGCTGCCAGGCTTTCTGTAAAAATTGTATTGTATATAATGTGATTTTTACACACACACACACACACACACACACACAAACACACATGTACACAAACATTAGCGTAAGCCAGAGGGCTAGATCTGTTGGCAAAACACCATGTTTCTAAGCATCCATTTTTCCTTTTCTTTAAAAGAATATATCTACTTTATGAAGCAGATGCAGGAAGAAGGGACACGCTCCTATGGGATGGGAACGACTGTTGTTTGGATAAGAGTAATGTCCTGGCACAGATGCAGATTGTGCTACCATGTCAATGTCCTATGCAGTATTGTTAGACATTTCATTTTTCACTCCGAAATATTTGTGTGTTTGTGTATGTAGTCTGTGTGTGGCTGGTGATATGTGCAAAGTTCGAGACAGACTGAGGGCAGGTGAAGGGCAAAGTTATCCAGCCTCTTGTGTCAGTTTTCATAAAACCCAAACCACATATGAAAAATCCATATGACATCCAAGAGAGTTCCCATTATGCAAATGAGGGAAAATATATTTTATTACCCAGATACTAGTCACAATCACTGATACAATAGCCCATATTTACAATACAAAATCCATAGAAATATCCACAGACATATACATCTCTAAAGTGTTGATGGGACTGCAGCTAGATCTGCAGAGGTATACGAGTGTATACATTTTAACAATACACATTTTTTAGGTTGGAAAGGTAATTATGCCTTACAATTGGGATGTTTAGAGGATATATCTATATGTGTACTTCAAAGTACCATATTGAAATTTAGAAAACAGAAAATTAAATCTTTATTGCTAAATTTAGCAGACTATTTAAATGTAATGTTTTTAATGTGTTGTATTATGTATTGGGAATCTCCTTTAAAAACATTTGAATATTGAACCCATATTTTGGATTTGTATAACCATGTTTTGCGATATAGCCTAATTAAAACAGATTGTTGGGAGAGCACTGGAAGCAGAATGAAACTTACCTATTTTTGTTTCACAATATATGCATATTGACTCCTACTCATTCTTTATTAATTAAATTATAATTTTGTCCCCTTGAAATTTTGATTATAAAAAATTCATTATCCTGAATTAGCTGTTACTTTTATAGTATCTGATAATCTGAAAACTTTCAATTTTGTATAATTAGATGTTAAGTGACCTGCAATTTTTTTTTCATTCAAATGAAAGTGGCAAGTTACATGTTATTTATTAAAACCTCAAATGCCAAATTTGGCAACACATTTGTATGTACAGTTATCCTTGAAATGATTTTATTATCTTGTTTTTTAATACCCCAATATAAAACTGTATAAAAATATTTTCTTTTTTCTTTACTGGTGGAAGCATCAATAGAATGCTTAAAAGCCATGCATAATATATTCAACCTAATCTACGATCTTGTAAAATTAATGACATTGTTGTTCACTTTAATAAAATCTCTAGATATAATAATTTATTCTTCTGATTATGAGTGAAGAATTTGAGAATTCATGTCACTCTCCATCCTTTTGAAGGAACTCCTAACTTAACTCCGTATTTCAGCCTTTGAGTAGATCTAAAAGCTATCTGCACCTACATTTTATGATCCACATTCTGTCACAGAGGGTTAATCTCATAACATGAATGCAGAATAGTGCCTTATGTTTGCTAAAAGGAATAGTTAGTATCAAACCTTTTTAATATTTTGGAATCCAGGAAAGTATTTAAAAAATTCTTACTTCAGAGGAACAGAAGAGGTTACCAAATGAACAAAACCCAAGGTTCACACAGAGTCACCAAATTACCATTTGTATTTTAACTGAATTCACTCATTATCTAAAAACTAACCATTGTGTGGTTTTGTTTTTATGTAAACTGGACACACAGAATACACAGGTAAATTTTTTACAAAGTGTTTCTCCCTGATGTGAATATGGGGGGGAAAAAAAGAACGATTTAAGTTGTTAGAAGTAAAGGACTAAGGGTACACTCAGAATTGTTAACAGAAGTTGAGAGGTTGTACAGACTTACTGTTGGAAGGAAAGATCATGAGGCCAAGAGCCTGCTTATGGGAGCATGAAGTTCTCTGATTTTGCATTTGAAAGAAAATCTCTTGGAGGCAATATTTTCCTTAATGAAAGTCACTCTTCTATACAATGTAGAGCTAGGACTTGGAGACCTAATTATTTTGTGTGCCAAGTATTGTAGTGTTCCTGACTCCTCCAGTCAAGCAGTGAAATGGGAGTGGAGAGAATGGAGGCCTAAAGAAGTAAGAAAACACTCTCTCTAATTAGCCCCTCACCTCAATGAATACAGGAGGGTGAGTAAATGCCTGCCCTCAGTAATTCAGTTTGTATTTTGTGCATATGCACCAACACACATGTAGTAAATCTTTTATCAGCTGGATACTGGTATTGCTGGTATTGAATACAACACGAATGTTTTCCCGGTTTTTTGTTTTTTTTAAACTATGTTAAAGTACTTGAATTGTATTGACTGCTGACTATCTTAAAAAAACAAAATGATACTATTTGAGTTGTATTACAGAGGTTGGCATTGTTCAGGGATGGGACAAAGCTTTCTTCAATCCTTTTCATACCACTTAATGATTTTGGTGCAGGAACTTGAGATTTTCTTATTTATTCAATGCTATTCTACATCTGCTCTTCACAGCATGAGCATGAAAGACAAGGACACCAAGTGGCTGAATAAAATCAAATATGTTATAACACTTGATATCTGACGGGCCCTGAGAGTTTTCAGGTGATAATTTCATTGAGCTTCATTGCAACCTGAAATAAAGTTTTGTGTTATGTGTGAAGCAATCAAGGTATGTTTTGACCAGATATTTGGATACGTCCTATTTCTTGGCTCATTTCTTTGTCTTCTATAGGTACATATAAATATCCTGAATTCTATTTTCTAGACAAATATTGCAACTCAGGGCTAATGTCATCCATTGAAACTTTTAGAGCCAGAAGTAACTTTGTCCCATTCCTACAATGTGAAAAGAGTGAATAGTTGCCTCTTTTTAGCCATTTATGACTGGGACATATTCGTACACATTACTTTTCAGAATCAATACGCACTTTCAGATACTCTTATTTTTATTCTCTAAATCTTTATTAACTTTGGAGAAATGATGCATCTTTTTATTTTAAATGAAATAGATCAACATGGTGGGACAAAATGATAAAGAACAGAAAACATTTCAATATATTACTAATAATTTTTTCCAATATAAAACCTAAAATTCCTATAACATTATAATATTTTACAGTTTTATGAAGCTTTCTATTGTGACTTTTATGGAATTAAGAGATGAAGAAGATGAGATATTTTAGCATTTATATTTTTCAAAATTAAATGTATACTTAAAATAAAGTAACTTTATGCATTTATGAGTGTCAAGTGCCTCTGTTCAACTCTTGAAATAATTAACTCCCTATTATTTCACTCCTTTGAGAGCTGTGGGCAATACAAAGGTGAGTAAGTTGGAGTCCCTGATCCCAGATTACTTTTCATCACTCCAGCCAAGAGGATAAAATAAATGTTCAAATTGTATAAAACAAGCGATTTTAAGAATTATCTATTTAGGGGAAGCCGGGATGGCTCAGTGGGTTAAGCGCTCACTTTGCAACCCCGGGGACCGAGGATCGAATCCCGTCCCCGGCCCATGTGGATCCATATGCTGAACTGGGGAGTGCCCCAGTTCGGTTCTCACCGGGGTGAGACCCTGGCCCAGTTCCTGCCCTGTGCAGCCCTTTGTCTACCTGTGGAATGAAACTATGTGGAAAAACCAATGATGTGCAACTATGGAGACTGTTCTGGGCCCTTCCCCTTCTCTCTGTCTCTGTCTCTCTCTCTGTCAAAAACAATAAAAATATAATAAATCTTTAAGGATTATCTATTTAAGTATTAATGAAGTACTATTATGCAGTAGTTCGAATCAAGAAAAAAATATGTCCAACTAAGAGCAATAGAATGGTTTTGTTGAGAAAGTAATTAGTATTGTGTTGTTGTTTTTATAAAGTTAGTAAAATATAAAATGCCATATTCTTGAATACATATATGATATTGTTCACCTAAAAAAAAAAGGCCCAAGTGAGAGACAACAGCATTTATTTGAGATCAAAAAGAATAGCTATTCTGGAAGCACTGATTCAGGCAGAAACACAAATAGTGTTCTGATTAGGGAGTGAAGGCAAGAGGTATTTATGAGAAAGGGAAGGGGAATCATTACATGAATAGTAGAAAGAAATTGCTACAGATGTAGATATGTAAGCTAACATATGAATGCTAATTCTAAAGATCGTCTATAATTTTCAGTCTGGTTGTCATAATGTCTGCTTTCCTGTATCTGTGCAAACAGTTGTTTGGAATACAGGGCTGCTGTAGGTCCAGGTCAAAGGTTATTTTGCCCAGTTTTAACATTCCAAAGGTTTGAGGAGTAAGATGTACAAGGCAGTTTCTCTGGGATTAGAGCTCAGACTCCATTTTGATGTCACCTGTTTATATTATATTATTTTTCGCCATGTATATTGATGTGTATAGTTATTCTCAAGCAAAACAAACAAATACTAAACATAGCACTTACTAAAAAATAAATATTCAAGGGGGTAGGGGACTGAGTGGGAATGGTGAAGGAATATGAAGAAGTACAGATTTTCACCTACAAAATAGTCACAGGGATATGAAATTCAGCATAGACAATACAGTCAATAATAACTATGCATAGTGCTAGGTAGGTACCAAACTTATGAGTGTGATCACTTCATAAATTACATAAATGTCTAACTACTATGCTACACACCTGAAACTAATATAATATTGAATAAAAACTGTAAATGAAAAACAGAGATTACAAATTGAAAAAAAACAACTATCAAATAACCAAAATTTGGAAAGGTTCAAATTTTGTGCTGAGCCTATCCAGGCTTGCATGTGATATTTACAACTCCCTGGGAAATTTTAGTTCAGCCCTAAATTACAAGCAGAGAGTGGTGGTGGAGAGCATGGGGAGCAAATAGAAGAGATGGGAAGAATGAAAAAGAAAGAACAACTGGTAGCAGTAAAAAGTTACATTGGGAAAAAAAATAGTAAGGCAGGGACATTGGCCCAAACAATCTTCTAATCTGGAAACTTAGATAGAAGCAATTGCTCTGAGTATCTTGACAGTGGTAGTAGTGGTGATAATGGGGTGGGAGGGTGGGATTTGGGTTTGGATTGCATATGAGCTGGAAGAAGCAGCACAAGACATAATATGGGAGAATTTGATTGATTTTCCCACATACCCACAGAGAATTCATTAAATATGTCCCATAACAATAACTGAGTGAAGAAATTAGGCTCACATTTTATGTTGCATATTATGAAAAGGAAATGAGCACATCAGCAAATCTTCATTATGCTACCTGACCTATCAAAACCTACCTGAGAACAAGGAATTAAGACACAGAAACCTCTAAACTAACAAACAGTCTCCAGGTCTGGGCACCCCAGCTTGAGCACCATAGTTCTGGGACAAGAGCTCACATTCTCACTCAGAATCTATTTTCCTCAAAAGGCTTGTATTTGTTATTCTTAGCCATCTATAAATTTCTCAAAACAGGACATGAGAAACAACTTTAAGTTCCTAGTAGGAAAGCTGAGCTAGTAAGAATTAACAGCTTAGTCATGGTAGGAAGAGAGAAGATTAGAAGCTATAGAACATACTAAGAAGTTAAGAATCAGGCTTGTACAGAGGCAAGGATACCACAACAGGTCTTCCAGGTAAACTGTAGATTTTATATTGATTAAAATGTATTGATTAAATGATTAAATTGCTTAAATGTCTCAGCGGTAAATGCTCAAAATGATATGGGGCCACCAAAAATATTAAATTATGTTGTTTTTATTCATATTTGGAATATAATGTTGTATGAGTGTTGAATTGGGATAGTTGCTAGAGAACCATAAATAAAACGTGACTTCTAAGTTCAAGTAATTTACAGTTAAGTAGGAAAGAAGTACATGTGGATAAAGTAGTGAAAGTAAAACTTATAAATTCTGTGACAGAGGTATGTGTCAGGTACCGTTAAGGCTCACATGAGGAAGTTATCAATACATTTGAGGATAAGGTCAAATTTTCAAGGAAAGTTTCTAAGGCTGGCTGTGAGATTGGCTGAAAAAATGTTTGCCTGACAAATGGTATCCGGAGTGGGATTAAGAAAATGGGTAAAGATTTCAAATCTGGAAGTTGTAAAACTGAATGGCACTGGGTAGAGAATTATCCTGCTTTTGTTCAATTATTTGTTTAATAATTATTGAACAACAATGTTGCAGACTCTTTTTTGGTCAAAACAGTGAACAAATAGACATAGCTTCTCAAATTGACAGTTGACAGAGGGGAGAGAGTGGCTGGGATGGGTGAAAAAGGTTTAGTGAAATACGAACTTCCACTTATAAAATAAGTAAGTCATGGAAATGTAATGTACAGCACAGGGAATATGATTAATATTGTCAGTTGTATATATGATTACTGAATTTATCACAGTGATCACTTCATAAGGTATATAAATATTGAATAGCTATGTTATATGCCTGAAATTCCTATACTATTTTATGTCAACTATACTTCAATTTAAAAAAAAGTTAGAGATACTTCTCTAATGAATTGTGTGGTCTTGAAGAAGAGATACACAATAAACAAATAAAAAAATATACAGAAATAATAACAGAATTATGAATATGATTAGTGCTATGAAGGAAGAAGATGGGATAGTACAAGAATAAAATGGACCTAATGGAGATTGGGTGGACAGGGAAAGCCTCCTTGGGAAGTAATAGTTGAGTGGAGCCCAGAGCATGTGTGAAGGAAGTTGGGTGGACAGTGAAGGGAAGATTGGCCTAGGCAGAAGAATCGGTTTTGCGGTGGAGGCAGAAAGGGCTGAAGGATAAGGAGAGTGTTAAAGGTTCATGGAACAGGGCATCTCTGTGCGGTGCCAATGTACAGGAAATAACTGACTAAACACACTGGCTGGTATAATGTGGTCTGAGAGGAGAAGGCCTAGATGAAGCTTTTCAGGGATGAGCACTTTCTAAGAAAACAAGGTCCAGGATGTGTCTTCATGAGGCAGTGGACCTCTCAGCAGTGTTTAACACCATGGGACCCTTCCTTCAGTTCACAGAGTTTGGGCTTACATTGAAGGGCATTGGCATCTATTCAGGGTTTTGAGAAGGGAAACAATTCATCATATTTTCCCAGAATGAGGACTAGGTTGGAGTTGTTTTCTAGAAGCAAGTCCAGTGGAAACTATTGCAATAATCCAAATGAGGGATGACAGTTGGACTGGTCCAGAGCTGGGCATGACCAGGTGGGTGCATTGGAAGGACAATAGGGCTTCTGGACACTTCAGGCTCTCAGGTTTTCTCATATTTTTGCTTAAATATTAGAATTTTTCATTCTTTGTTTTTCTTCGAACATTTTGATATTAATGTTTCTAAAGTACTGCCTTCCTTTCTGCTCTTTCTCAGGTGCTTTTGTGAACTCCTATTCCTCTTTGTATTAGTATCAATAGTCTTCAGGATTCTTCCTGAGAACTGATTCTTACTTTTCATGCTCTGTCAGAACCATCAGACTCATTCCTCTGGTGTCAAATAGTATCTATAAGCTAATAACTACCAAATCTGCATTTGCAGGCTAGATGTCTCTCCTGAACTTCTGGCTTATATATATGTAACTGACTTCAGAATATTTGGCCTTTAAGAATACATGTTATATCCAAGTTGAACTCATCTACCTATCCCACCCAAACACTCTTATGTTTCCTATGTTAATAAATGATGTCATCAACCATATAGTTGCTTAAGCCAGAGGCCTGAATGCCATTCTGAATTCTCAACTCTTCTTCATTTCACTCATTCAGTGAATCACTAGTTCTATTCTAATCTACCTCCTTAGATCTAAATAAACTTATAAATATCTTAGTCTAGATGTCCTTCACCTACTATCTTAATTACTGAACTAATCACCTCTTGGTGTCTCTGTCCCTAGATTTGACTGTTGAAAATATGTACTCTGCCTTCAGGATTATTTTTTTAAATGTAAATTTGAACAGAATCATATGAAAAAGAACATCAAAGAATGAAAAGAACACCTGAACATTAAAAACATTCCAATTTTTTAAAAAGTTAAGAATAGTTGGAAGATAAAGGTTATGAAATATCAAAAAATAGAGAATCAAAAGAAATGAGAAAAAATATATAAGGAAAGGCAGAGTGTATCAATCTATAAAATAATAAATTATCAAATATGAAGGTAGATAGGTATCTTCACTTATAAATCTGAATGGTCAGAATAACAAATAATTTACAAATATATATTAGCATTGTAGAATTTCAGATTACCAAGGATAAAAATGTCAGAACCCAAGAATATATTTAAATTGTCCAGAGAAAGAAGCTATATACAGATAAGTCAAAACCAAGATGATGACAATCTTTTCGAACAAAATTGGGTGCTAGAAGATAATGTAATGTCTTAAAAGTTTTGGAGGAAATTTATTTTAAACCTAAAATTCTATATCCAACTAATCTATCAATCAAAGGTAAGACTATAAAATATTTAGAAATCACCAGATTCCAAACAATTTGTCTTTCACTCACCTGTTTTTAAGAAATTACTCAAGAAAGTACCTCACTATAAGGAATTAAACTGAGACAAATCACAAAAGATCACAAAAAAAAAATTGATTTAACCTTATTGAACAATAAGTCCCAGAATAATAGTTGTCCATCTGACCTAAAGAACCACCAATCAAAACTAAAGTAGGACAGAAGAATTTGGGAAAGTGCATTGAGCAAGTACTCCATGAAATGGATGAAATAACTAAACACCTGGAAAACAAGTATAAGATAAAGACATTGAAAAAAAAAAAAGGGGGCACTTTGAAAGTTCTGGAAAAATAAAAGTTGCACAAGAAATCCATAGTTCAAATATTAAGAAACCAGTCCAAATTGTAGAAGACATTAACAGACTTCAAGCAAAAGAATGCACTGGACTCCAAGAGGTAAGAATCTGGAAGCTCTTGAGTATATGATGAAGACATACAAGCATGTTTATGTTGCCAAAGAGAAAAAACAAAGCAATCAGACTCTAGGAAAAATAAATATAAAAACTTTGATCAGTAAATGCTCCAAATATATAGTATAGTTAAATTTACTTAAACTTGATATTCTCTGTTGAGTGGCTCTGGTATGATTATATTGTATTTGCAATTATAGCTTACTACTTGGTTCTACTAGAATATGAAAATATCAATAATATTAACATAGAATATTAATTTTGTTTTTGACAGACAGAGAGAGAGAGAGAGAGAGAGAGAGAGAGAGAGAGAGATACAGGGACAGAGAGAGAACTGAACTGGGGGAGCTCCCAGTTCAGCATATGGTTCCGCACGGGCCGGGGCCGGGATTCGATCCCTGGTCCCCAGCCCTGCAAAGTGAGCGCTTAACCCACTGAGCCATCCCAGCTTCCCCTAGAATATTAACATAGCCAAAATAATGGAAACATTACATATTGATTTCAACATTCAGAAGCAACC
>PVKE010048387.1:0-11600 GCA_004027555.1 Craseonycteris thonglongyai | reverse complement strand
AAAATCAAGCATTATCATAAGAGAATAAGAACAAGTATTTTATCATTTTTTACCACATACTTTCTTTCATTTAAGCAACCATCATCTTTTGTCAGGATTTCCTGCAACATCCTTCTAATTGGTCTTTCCATATCTGTTTTTATATTCCATTAATGCATTTTCTACATACCAATCAGACAATTGCAGGAAATGTTCAAGTCATATCTTGTCACATGTCTGCTTAAAACTTTCTGTGACTGCCTAATAAACTTTATTTTAAAGACAAAAATTTTAATATTACACATAAGACCATGCATGATCTCACCCCTACCTACCTCTTCAGCTTTTCCTAGGTCATTTGTCCCCTTTCAATATCCTAATGAAGTTATCCTTCCCTATACAAGTTCCACAATTGTTCAGACAAAAGAACAAAGTAAATGAGAAACCTTTTTAAAAATCTTTATTACATATTACATTGGTATTGGGGAATAGAACCTTTAAATAGAAGTAATTTCTGAAGGCTAAAACTGAGAATTAGGCAGCGCTGAATGACTCTCCTTATGCCCATGAGCAGAGAACCTTGGCTACTAAGTTTAACTCCTGGCCATAATTCAGAAGAGCCTGGGTTATGCTTGAAGCCACAAGACATATTTCTTGCTCATTTAATATATTCAGCACTGATCAGCTAAGACTCTGCTCTATATTCTGATCCTCTCTCTGGGACTCATACTGTAGAAGCAACCACCATGTTAAATTTTTCTGGTTGCCATTGCAGAAAGAAAAGACAAGACTATAGAGTCTCTCTGTCTTTCTGGTGACCACATGCTCTGCTGCAAAAGTGTATCATATGACTTTTAATCCCAGTTCAGCGGACAGAGATAATAAGTGGTTCCACCAGTAAATTGAGCCTTCCATGTGCCCCAAGAAGAGAACTGGATGTTGATGAGCAACAATCATGCCTATCTCCATAGCCAGAAGCAACTGTGGACAAGTCCTCTCCACGGGACTCCTGGTCTCCTAAGAGACACCAGAGTGAAAGGTGCTAGGCTGCACATGCCAAAAGTTGTCACTCACAGTTCCATGAAAATGAATAATGTGAAATTTTCATAATGAAATCTTCCCTCATGGAAACCAGATACATGGGGAAAAGGTATTCCCCTGACATAACCAACTGTGAAAATTTGAGATTTAAGTTCAATTGGGATTTAAAATTAAGCACAGTATAATTACATATTCTTTAAAGAATATGAGCAGACTCACATGAAGAAACAGATTATGTAGATCATGCCAAGTATGTAGAAAGGTCCCAATAAATGGCCTAACCAAAGTGGATTCCAGAAATTATCATGTAGGATCATTAACCCTCATGAAATAGAGAAAAAGTCTTGTTTTGGCAACCCAATCTATACCAGGCTTTCCCCATAGTTTTCCCTGAGAAAGGTTCTGAGACAACTAACAATACAATATGTTTGGGTACCATGGTATTTTTAAAAATAAATTTCTAACTAAAAAATTGTGTACATACAGAAAAATGTACAAATCATAAATGTAGAGAGTGATATATTTTTACAAAATGAACACATCTGGGTAAAACCAAGCACCCAGATCAAGAATCAGACCTTATTATCACCTCAAGGCTTCCACACCTTTGTGTTTCCTTTCCATCACTAATACTGCCACTCTAGACAGTGATTACACTATTAGGGAGGAGAGGGGGAGTGGAAGTGTGGCTAAGCAGAAAGTTCAATACTTTTTAATGCAGTGTTAATTTTTTATACCAAGAATATAACTATATATGACCTTTGAAATTAAACATTTTAAACCTGCCTATCTTCACCCAGTGATTGATTCCTTGTAACAATCCTGTATTATCAGGTTCCATTGGGTACATTAATTATGAGCCTCTGAAATAAAACAAAGATGAAGTCAGACCTTACCAGTCAGGAACAGCTTCTGGGCCTTGGTCAAGTGACTCCAACTCTCCAAGACTGTATTCCATCACCCATAAAATTATTGTCATAATAATACCTAATAAAGAAGAAGTGAGATACTATTTTTGAAGTACTTAATAGAATACCAGAAACATACTAAGGTCTCTATAAATTGTACCTGTTAATATTATGTGGAACAAAATTGTAAGGTAACGGACCTTTGAATATTAAAGTACATGCCCTCCTTAAATCATTGACTTACATACATACTCTCTTTTAACTTTGCATAGTTGAAGATAATGAATGGTATCCATCACTCCATGTTTAAGAAACACAGAGCTAACTAACAGTATCTTAGAAATCATAAGATTCATTCATTAATTTGTTTGTTTACACAAATGAATAACTTGAGACCAAGACAGTCAGTGATTGACTTATACTCACACTGTTTGTTAGCAAAAAAGCCAAGAACTAGATTTCAATTGCTCTGACTTTCAGTCCAGTGTTTTCCCCACTGTACCATGATCCATTCACTTAGCCTTACTCTAATACAGCTAACAGTTATTGAGTGTCTTCTAAGTACATGACAATATAATTTAGACCAAAATGCCTTTCCCAGGAAGAGATTAAGGGGGGAAATTTTTCTATTAGATCAGGCTGACTTCCATTTATTTCATCAGCAACATCTGTGCTTACTGGAAGGGATTGCAGGGATTAGAAAATTACAAATATGTGGTATTAAAAATTAATTCTATTTCTCAATATCCTGAAAAAAGGATCTCTCATTATCCATTCTGCTGTTGAGTCCTCTGTTGTCCTGGTTGCTTATCTTTATGCTAACATATTAATAAATTCTGCCCTCAGAGTTCCTGAAATCTTTCATTCTTCTCTCTTCCTCATACACACCTTTCCTAGGGAAAAAAACTGAGACTGACATTAGAGAGCTGTGAATTCAATTTCAGTGGACAGACGTAAAGATATAAACTGGGCCTAAGGAAAGATGGAAAAAGGTGTCATAGAAGAATTTTCTCAAGTATGGTGGCTTTGGCTTGTAGATTGGGAATTTGTGATTTACTTTCAAAACAAAGCTTTGAACTAATTTTTTTAAGATTAATTTTTTATTATTTGAAAGAGAGAGAAAGGGAGATGGCTTAGAGCAGTCTCCATAGTACATCATTAGTTGTGACATAGTTTCATTTCACACAGGATGCAGGGCTGAAACCAAACTGGGGGCCTCCAGCATGGGTGGTGAGCACCTTTGCCCTTGGCAGTTAACAGTTGTGCCATAGTTCTGCATATGGATTCGCATGGGTTGGGCCTGGGATTTCATCCTCCAACCTCACAGTTGCAAGGTAAGCTCTCAACGTGCTGAGCTACCCAGCATCCCCACTTTTAACTCATTTTTGAATATTGACTTTCTGGTGTTGAATCTTATTGTTAATTTTGTGGCCACATTTTAGTTTCTTCTTTTGCTTGGCATTAATTTCCTCATTCCTAGAGCACCTTCTATGACTGATCTCTGAAACTAATATAATTTTCAGCAGGTATAACATTAAAAGATCTGAAACTGCTTAAAATATAAAGAAAGCTCTAATGTTTCAGCTACTCAACATACTACAA
This sequence comes from Craseonycteris thonglongyai, assembly GCA_004027555.1. Classification (NCBI taxonomy): domain Eukaryota; kingdom Metazoa; phylum Chordata; class Mammalia; order Chiroptera; family Craseonycteridae; genus Craseonycteris; species Craseonycteris thonglongyai. Next base: position 8,070 of record PVKE010048387.1, on the reverse strand, counting down.
AGGTAAATTAGTCTCACATTATTACTTTCACTTTTCTATTTTAAATCTTATTGACAAATTATGGAAAATTTTTCTCTTTAAAAATATTTAAGGCTGAGAACACATTTCCTATATTTTCTTTCAGTACATAGAAAGGAATACTGTAATCAGTAAAGAAGATGCATTAGGAATGTATATAATGACCAACCAAAATATATGAAGTAGTATTTAATGCATTGGAATGAACATAAAGGAGTAGGACAAGAAAATTTTCTTAACCACCACATACCTTTATCAAAGGACCACATATTTTATGTTCTTTCAAAAGCATAACCAATGCAAATAGCATCAATAAGTCCAAGTACTTATTTTGTCATGCACAATTTTTTTCTTAAACACTACACAAAAGGCAATCATGGCATGATTTTGTTAGTGTATTCTTGAAAATAACTAATATCACCCTGTCACCTGGAAAGAACTTCAAAGAGATTTATTTTTTTATATGTATACATTCATAGTACTGACTCTCAAAAGTAAAACACTATTGAAAGCACACAAAAATCAGTCTTAAAACAAACTTTGGTTTTCATCTTAATGATCTGATACATTTTTAAGAAGTTTTATTCAATAAAACATCAAAAACTTGGGAATTAATAACTATAAAGCCTTAATTAAACTGTAATATTAAGTTTTGTTTGTTGTTTATAGTCCTCATAGTAAACAGATATTTTGGGTTACATCATTTCAAAAAATAGATTAAGAAATTTTTTTAAGTAATTTAATCTATCCTTATTGTGAAAAGTCATACTCACAGAAAGTACATTAAACACAAATAAACAATATGATGAATAAATATAAAGCAAATACCCGTGTATCTACTACTCAGGTAAAAACATGGAGCACTGAGAGCCCTATAGATGTCTCCTGTGACTTTCTTTTTTGTATAAGCTCCTCTCTCCTTACTTCAGATAACCATCACCATGAATTTAATCATAATATCTCTTCTTTTTCTTTATATTATCACCATCAATGTATTCATTTCTACAAATATAGCTTACTGAGTCTGTATTGATAAGAATGTATTATTTTATGACTTGCTTCATTTTTTTAATAGTATACTTACATAATTCATCCATGTTGTTGAATAGTTAGTTTGTTCGTTTGTGTATACAATAGTGTGTACAATGTACACTATGTAGTTTTTTATTTATTGTGCTTAGTTTTAATATATGTATATATTTGTTAAAATTATTGGGGTGACATAGGTTGATAACAATTACATTGTTTACAGGTGTACAATTCTACATTACATTGTTTATACATTGCATTATGTGCTCACCACGCAGAATCAGCTTTTCCCATCACCATATATTTGATGCCCCCTCCCTACACCCCCACTCCCAACTCTGCCACCCACCTTCCCCCTTACCCTCAGGTAACCACTAAACTATTGACTGTGTCCATGAGTTTTTGTTTCTTTGTTACTTTCAGTTTTATATTCCATCTATGAATGAAGTCATATTTTTCTTGATTCTTTGTCTGAATTACTTCACTTAATAAGATGTTTACAAGATTCGTCTATGTTGTCACAAATGGCTGCATTTCATCTTTTCTTATTGCTGAGTAGTATTCCATTGTGTAAATGTACCACAACTTCTTTAAAGATTTTTCATTGTTTTATTGACAGAGAGACAGAAACACAGAGAGAGACAATGAGAAGGAGGTGGGCTCAGGGCAGTCGACATAGTTGCACATTATTAGTTTTTTATATAGTTTCATTCCACAGGTATCGCAGGGCCACATAGGGCAGGAACTGGGCCAGGGGCCTCCTGCATGCGAGGCATGCCCAGGATGGGAGCTGAACTGGGCTCCTTCCACATGGGAAGCTCACCCCAGTGACAATTGAACTAGGGGCACACCCTAGTTCAGCATATGGGTTCACATGGGCCGGGGGCCAGGATATGATCCTTTGACCCCAGAGCTGCAAGACAAGTGCTCAACCCAATGAGCCATCCTGGCATCCTCAGTACTTCTTTATCCAGTTATCTATCAAAGGACACTTTGGTTGTTTCCATGACTTGGCCACTGTAAACAGTGTTGTGATGAACATTGGAGTACATATATCATTGCAGATTAAGGTTTTCAGGTTTTTTGGGTAGATACCCAGAAGAGGAGTTGCTGGGTTGTTTGACAATTCTATTCCTAGTTTTTTGAGGAATCTCCACACTGCCTTTCACAGTAGTTGTACCAATTTGCATTCCCATGAGCAGTGTATGAGGGTATCTTTTTGTCCACAGCCTCTCCAGCACTTGTTATTGCTTGTCTTGTTGATTATAGCCATTCTAGCAGGTGTGAGGTAGTATCTCATTGTGGTTTTAATTTGCATTTTCCTACTTGCTAGTGAGGTTGAGCATTTTTTCCTGTATCTGTTGGCTGTTTATATGTCTTCATGAGAGAAGTGTTGATTTAGGTCTTCTGCCCATTTTTTAAATTGGATTGCTTGTTTTTTTTATTGTTGAGTTGTATGAGTTCTTTGTATATTTCAGATATTAGCCCCTTATCAGAGAAATTGTTTGCAAATATTTTCTCCCATTCAGTTGGTCTCCTTTTTACTTTGTTGACAGTGACCTTTGTTGTGTGGAAGCTTTTTAGTTTGCTATAGTCCCATTCACTTATTTTTGGGTTTATTTCCTTTGTCTTTGGGGTCAAGTTCATAAAGTGCTCTCTGAGCCAAGGTCTATAAGTTTAGTACCGATGCCTTCTTCTATGCACTGTATTGTTTTGGGTCTTATTTGGAGGTCTTTAATCCACTTTGAGTTAATTTTGGTATATGGTGACAGTTCACACTCCAGATTCATTCTTTTACATGTGGTTTTTCAATTTACCCAGAGGCTTTCTTTCTCCATTGTACATTTTCTGCTCCTTTGTCAAATATTATCTGTCCATATATTTGTAGGTTTATTTCTGGGTTTTCAGTTCTGTTTCATTGGTCTGTATGTCTATTTTTTTTCCAATACCAACCTGTTTTGAGTATTGACACTTCATAGTATAAATTGAAGTCAGTGGGGTGTGATGCCTCTAGCCTTATTTTTATTTATTTGTTTGTTTGTTTGTTTATAGGTTTGCTTTAGTGATTCTGGGTCTTTGTGGTTCCATATGACTCTGGTAAGTTTTGAAATCTATTTCTGGAAGGGATATCTGTGGGATTTTTGTGGAAATTGCATTAAATCTATATATTGCTTTGGGAATATGGCCATTTTAACTATGTTGATCCTCCCAATTCATGAACATAGAATATCTTTCCATTTCTTTGTATCTTCTTCAATTTCTTCTAATAGTGTCTTATAGTTTTTTGTGTAAGTCCTTCACATTCTTTGTTAAGTTTAGTCCTAAGTTTTTCATTCTTTTTGTTGTGACTACATAAGGTATTGTTTTTCTCATTTCTTTTTCTGAAGTTTCATTGTTTATATAAAAATGCTTTGAATATTTGTACATTGATGTTGTATCCTACAACTATACTGTATTTGTTTAATATTAGTAATATTATTAGTAAGTATTATTAGTGGTGGAGTCTTTAGAGTTTGTTATATAAGGTATCATGTCATCTGAAAAAAAGTGACAGTTTAACATCTTCACCCTTAATTTGGATGCCTTTTATTTCCTTCTCCTGCCTGATGGCTTTGGCTAGAATTTTCAATACTATATTAGTATTTATACTATATATAGTATATTAGTATAGCAGTGGTCACATGGGACATTTCTGTCTTGTTCCTGATTTTAGAAGAAAAGGTTTCAGTTTTTTCCCATTTAGTATGATATTTGCTGAGGTTTGGTCATATATGGCCTTTATTATATTGAAGTACTTTCTTTCTATACCCATTTTATTAAGTGTTTTGATCATAAATGGATGTTGTATCTAGTCAGATGCTTTTTCTGCATCAGTAATATAATCATATTTTTTTATCTTTATTTTATTATGCAGTGTATCACATTGATCAATTTGCATATGTTGAATAATTCTTGTGTCCCTGGGATGAACCCATTTAATAATTATATATAATCTTTTTAATGCATTGTCTTATTCTATTTCCTAATACTTTGTTTAGTATTTTTGCATTGGTGTTCATCTGAGATATTGCTCTATAGTTTTCTTTATTTGTAATGTCCTTACCAGGCTTTGGTATTAGGGTAATGTTGGCCTCATAGAATGCGTTGGGCAGTATTGCCTCTTCTTCAATTTTTTGGAAAAGTTTGAGGAGGATAAGTGTTAGTTCTTTTTTGAATGCCTTGTAAAATTTGTTAATGAAACTATTTGATTCTGGACTCTTGTTTTGGGGAAGATTTTGGATGATTGTTTCAGTTTTCTTACTGTTGATTAGTTTGTTTATTTAGTTATTCCTGACTCAGTTTAGGTAGACTACTAGGTTTCTAAAAACATACTCATTTCTTCTAGGTTGCAAAATTTGGTGGCATATAGTGCTTTATAGTATTCTTGTATCATTATTTGTATTTCTGTAGTATCAGTTGTAATTTCTCCTCTTTCATTTCTAATTTGGATTATTTGTATGTTTTCTCCTTTTCTCTTGGTGAGCCCAGCCAGGGGGTTGTCAGTTTTATTCACTTTTTCAAAGCACCATCTCTTTGTTGCATTAAGTTTTTCTGTTGTATTTCTATTCTCTATTTTATCTAGTTCTGCTTTAATTTTTATTATTTTCTTACTTCTGCTGTCTTTGGGTGCATTTTGTTCTTCTTTTGCTAGTTTTTTAAGATGTGATATTAGGATGTTTACTTGTAATTATTTTTTGTTCCTTTCTTGAGATACACCTGTAGTGATATAAATTTTCTTCCTAGAACTACTTTCATTGCATCACAATAATTTTGGTACCTTGTCTCCTCATAGTCATTTTTTCTGTGTATTTTTTCATCTCTTCTTTTGTTTCTTCTTTGATTCAGTCATGCTTTAATAACATGTTGTTTAATCTTCATGTAGATGTGCTTTTCCCTGATTTCTTTTTGTAGTTGATCTCCAATTTCAGAGCTTTGTGATCGGCGAATATACTTGGTACAATTTCAATTTTCTTAAATTTGCTGAGGCTAGCTTTGTATCCCAGCATGTGCTCTTTTTTCCTTCTTCATATTTAAAGAATAACTTTGCTGGGTATATGACTCTTGGCTTGTTATTTCTTTCTTTTAATATTTTGAATAGTTCCTTCCACTCCCTTCTGGCTTGTAGAGTTTCTGTTGAAAAATCTGATGATAGTCTGATGGGTTTTCCATTATAGGTTATGGTGTTGTTTTTTTCTGGTTGCTTTGAGGGTTCTTATTTTTGTCTTTGACCTTTGGCATTTTCAGTATAATGTGCCTTGGGGGAGGATCTGCTAGGATTCAAGTAGCTAGGGGTCCTGTTTTCTTCTTGAATTTGAGGATTCAGTTCTTTCTCTAAATTTTGGGAAGTTTTCTACTATTTTTCTGAGCAAATTCTCTGTGCCTATCTTGTCCTCTGTTCCTGCCAGGATATCTATTATTTTTATGTATTTGTTTCTAATGGGGTCAGATAGTTCTTATAGATATCTTGCATTTCTTTTAGCTCATAGGTCTCTATCTTCTAAATTTCTGTCTTCAATTTTACTAATTATTTTCTCCATCTGATCAGCTCTGCTTGCTATGCTACCTATTTCATTTTTCATTTCTTTCATGGTGTTATCTTCAAATTTTCTATTTGCTTTCTTTTTATACATTATGTTTTCTTTCTGAGATTAGTTTGGTCTCTCTGTGTTCTCTGCCAGTTTTCTTTGATCTCTTTGACTGTTTTCAGAATTGCAGTCTTGAATTCTGTGTCATTTAGTGCATATGTTTTCATAACTTCAAGTTTCTTTTCTGGAGATTTTTTCATTTTCTTTCTGAGCACCTTTGTTCACTAGGGTATTCATTATTGTTGGAGCATTTCTTTTCCTGAACATAAGGACTTTTCTTCTGGTTGATGTGAAGAAATCTTTCTTTTACCCCCTAGTTTGTGTTGGTGTAATGTCATATAAAAATTTTTCTTAGTTACTTGGTTCTCTCAGTGGAAAGCTTCCTAAAAGTTTGCCTTTATTTTCACTCAGTCTACCTGGTCTCTGTACACCTCTTTTTTTGGGAAAATATGGTGGGCAATGGTATTCCATGCCTCCAAAACTCCACTGCAGTCAGAAGCCACCATGCCTGTATTTCAGTATTTCTAGTTCCCTCTGCTGGCTTCAGTGGGAAGAGTAGGGGTGGGGTTTGTTGGGAAAGGCACAGATTTGATTGCATCACAGGGTAATGGCAGCTTCCTGGCAGCAGCTCACTGTGGACCTGCCATGGGCAAGGCCCATGGGGCGAGCCCTGAGAGACAGCAAGGGGAAGCAGCCAGGCTTCATGTCCAAGGCCACTCAGTGCTTCAGTTGGGGCCCCACCTCACTGAGGGCCACTCTGCACCTCAGCTGCCAACACACTCCTGGTGTCAGTGCTCCAGCCACTGGAACACCCGCCTCCGGTTCCGGTTGCCGGCCTCATGCTCTGCGGGCCCCTAGCCTAAGGTGACCAGATTTTAACATTGGTAAAGTGGGACACCATTGACCGGGGGGGGGGGGTTCTTGATTAAAAATTTGGTTTATCTCCCGCCGTTCCCTAGCTTGTCGTGCATTCTTTCCAAAAATCGGGACTTTTTTAAAACGCCGCAGGACGCAGGACAAATTGTTCAAAATTGGGACTATCCCACCAAAAGCGAGACGTCTGGTCACCTTACCCTAGCCTCAGCTGCCTGACTCAAGTGCCAGCAGCCAGATCTTCACTCCAGTTACCCACACCGATCCCTGGCTGCTGCTGGTGCCTCACTCTGGCCTCCTGTCCCACGCTTTGGCCTCCTGCCCCATGCTCTGGACGCCCTCCCCATGCCCAGGCTGCTCCCCCTGCACTCCCACTGGGGCCTCTCGCCCCTGTCAGCCACGCCTGCTTTCTCCATCCACCCCATCCTCTGGCATCTGTGCCCCTGCCTCTGTCCATTCCAGGCCTCCAACCCACCCAGTGTTGGGAGCCGGTCATATGCCTGAACTGAGATGTTTTGGGGGGCCTCAATTGCAGGGCCTCAGTCCCTTTGACCTCTTGGGGAAGGCTGACCCAGGGCCTCGATTGCAGGGCCTCGGCCCCCCTTTCATCTCCCTCGGGGGGTAGCTGGGTGATCGGACATAAAAGATGTGTGTGTGTGGCTTCACCTGAAGGTCAGACAGCTGGCACTAGGTGTTAGCTCACAGGCTGTGGGATGAAAGGAATGCACAGAATGCATGGGAGAGGGTCTGCATGTTCCTGATAACAAACTGCCTGCGCTGTACTTCAGTTAATGAGTAGTTTCTGATGTAGTTGAAGAACTCTGTCTTTGTCTTTCCTTGTTCCTTGTAATGATGTGAACCTTGGCTATATAAGTGATTGAATAAAGCAATTCAGGGTTGTCCTTATTGAGGACAGTCAGCTGGTCATTGGGTCAGTCTCAATTCCCACCGCACGAAGTCAGGAATTCCGTTCAGCCAGGCTTGCTCCTGGTTACAGCCCAGCATCGTACTGCTCCTGGACCCGCATCGCCGTGCTCCCACCTCAGCCAGTCTCTCCTCTGCTGGACTCAGCTCGGCCTCTGGGTCGGTCACTGAGTGGGTCTCTGGGTCGTGCTCCACAGTGTGTCTCCACATGGCTCCCTTTTTTTCTCTCTCACTCGCCTCCATTTCTCCAGCTTTAGAAATTTTCTTGGGTCTCTCAGCTGAGGCTGTGTGCTACTTAGGGATTCTCTGGTTGGATTTTAGTTGTTTAAATTGTTGTCTTTCCAGGAGAGGTTTCAAGAGCTCCTCTCACTCCCCCATCTTGATAACGTCTCCCACAAGCATTTTTTTATTTTCATCAAGAAGTCTCTTTGTTTCTGTTTATTTCCTCATGTTGTTTAGAAATAATGAAGGTAGAGATAGCACAGAGTTTTTGCCTATGCCTGAAATATAAGAAAGAAGGCAATAAGGGATAAAACTCAGCATAAACATTGGCCAAAGAAAGTCAATGGTAGGCTATATTCAGGGAATAATTCTTCTAGTA
>PVKE010048386.1:0-11601 GCA_004027555.1 Craseonycteris thonglongyai | reverse complement strand
ATCCCGGCTCCGGCCCAGGCAGGACCCACGTGCTGAACTGGGGAGTTCCCACAGTTTGGTTCTCTAACTGTCTCTGTCTCTGTCTCTCTCTCTATCTGTCAAAAAGTAAAATAGAAATAACTATGCACTGAAGACAAAAAGATAATTTCTCTCTATAAATGTGAAAAGATAAAAAAAACAAACAAACAAACAAAAAAAACCATGTGAGGATACCGGGAAAGCTCAGCAGGTTGAGCATTTGCCTTGCAACTGTGAGGTTCAGGGATCAAATCCCAGCCCCAGTCCCTATGTGCTTAACTGTGGCACAACTTAACTACTAGGATGGTGGCAAAGGTTCTCATCTCCCACACGGGAGACCCCCAGTTTGACTCCTGCTCCATGTGGCCCCACATCCACCTGTGTGGAATTAAACCATGTCACAGCTAATGATGCGCAACTATGGAGACTGCTCTGGGCCCTCTTCCCTTCTCCCTCTCTCTGTCACCTTCTCTCAAAGAACAACAAAACTAATAAAATAAATCTTTAAAAAAAATCAAACAATGAAACCCCATGGTTACCTTCACTTCTTACCTTCTCCACATGAAGAGCTGAATGGGGACTGAGCCAGCGGATGTCTTTCACAAATTGCCAGTAGTTAGTTTGGCGGGAACACACCTGCTGCAGAAATACATGATGAAGAAATCACTACCAATTTTTTTTTAATCAAATCTAGATCTACTGCTGACATTCAAAGAGAGAGAAACAAAAAAGCATAACCTTTTCTTGCCTCAACAAAGGTTTCTCAGCAGCAATCAAAGGAATCCATACAAATACATGTTCATTTTTTTAAAGAATAACTTTAAAATTATTTTAATTGTTCTTTTGAACAAGTAATACATGCGTATGATATGGAAGGTTATGCAGTGAATATAATCTGTTTTCTATCCTCTCTCTCCACCATTCAATTTCCTAGAAGGTAATTCTTAAAACTGGTGAATAGTTATTTGTTAAAAGTCAGAGATGGATGCCTTCAGTTCTAGTGCAAAATCAAGTAAGGAAAGATCTGCTTTTCCCCCTACTACCTAAGTCAGAAAAGTGCCATATTTAGAGTCAAAGAAATAATCAGTTCTAGATAAAACTGTCTCACATGGGAAGAGCCCTGAACATGATAGCAAAATGTTTACATTATGAAAACCTAATTCTTACTTTTTTTTTTTGACAGAGAGAGACAGAGAGAAGGGGGAGGGCCCAGAGCAGTCTCCATAGTTGACAGCATTAGTTTTTTCCATATAGTTTCACTGCACAAGTGGGCACGGGGCTGCGCAGGGCAGGAACTGGGCTGGGAGCCTCCCGCATAGGCCCCAGCAAAAACTGAACTGGGGGCACACCCCAGTTCAGCATATGGGTCCACCTGGGCTGGAGCCGGGGATTTGATCCTCGGGCTCCGGGGCTGCAAAGCGAGCACTTAACCAGCGGAGCCATCCCAGCTTCCCCTAATTCTTACTTTTTGGGAATCCTTTCTGAGACTACTGGGCACAGGTTAAAACTGAAATCCAAATAATTAAAAAATATAGAATTAGCACAAGTATTAAGAGACAGACCAATCAATGAAACAAAACAACATAGAAAGAGATCTTAAAATATATTACGACTTAATATTTGATGCAAGAAGCATCTCTAGAGTTGATGGACCTCTTACCTAGTCTAGGATGGTGGAAGTGAGAATTATAAGTGTCAGATGTACAGGCTATTTTGCCACTTACAGTCATGAAGACCTTTAGTATTTTGACAGCGGTGTGGTAGTTTCTGGTCTCTGTTCTGTGACTTAGTGGATACTGAGTGGTCAGGAGTGGGAAGCAGTGGAATATCAACTCCATCATGTCTCCTAGTTATGTCATGCTCAAGTGAATAGCATCTAAACTTGGTTACCTTTCTTCAGAAAAATTTTTAGGCTAACTTAGAAATTAAATAGAGGATATCATTATAGATCCCATGGATACCACAGAGGAATACTATAAACAACTCTATGCTCACAAATTTGATAAACTAGGTGAAATTGACCAATTCTTTGAAACATGTAATCTGACAAAACTCATAAAGAAGAAATAGATAATCTGAGCAGGCCTATTTCTATTAAAGAAACTGAGTCAAAACATAAAATACCAGGCCTAGAGGGGTTCACTGGTGAATTCTACCAAACATTTAAGAAAGAAATTACAGCATTTCTCTACAATCTCTTTCAGAAGACATAAGAAGGAATATTTTCCAAATCATTCTCAGGCCAGCATTATCTTAATAGTAAAACCAGAAAAAGTTATCACAATAAAACTATGAGACAATATCTCTCATGAACATAAATACAAAAATCCTCAACAAATATCAGCAAAACAAATCCAATAATGCATAAAAAGAATCATACACCACGACCAAGTTGGATTTATCCTAGGTATTCAAGGCTAGTTCAACATTCCAAAATCAATTACTATAATCCATCACATTAAAGGCTAAAGAATAAAAATTACATGATCATATCAATAGATGCAAAAAAAGCACTTGACAAAATACAACACCCATTTATGGTAAAAATTTTCAGTAAACTAGAAATAGAGGGGAACTTCCTCAAATTAATAATGAACATCTACAGCTATCATCATACTTAATAGCAAGAAGCTCAAAGCTTTCCCATTGAGATCAGGAATAAGGAAAGTATGTCTCTTTCCACCACTACTTTTTAATATCATACTGATATTAATGAGTAAGACACAAAAAACGAAAATAAAGGTATGCAGATTGAGAAGAAATAAATTGTCTTTGTTCACAGATGACATGATTGTCTAAGTAGAAAATTCAAAACAATACACAAACACATACAACTCTCCTGGAACTAATAAATGATTATAGCAAGGTCATATGATACAAAGTTAACATACAAAAAGTCAAACACTTCTCTATATACCAGTAATGAACAAATAAATTTGAAATGAAAAACCCATTACCAATTATTTTAGCATAACCCAAAATGAAATACTTAGATATAAATTTAACAAAATATGTACAAAATCTATACGAGAAAAACTATAAAATTCTGATGAAGGATAACAAAGAACTAAATAAATGGAAAGATAATCCATGTTCAGAGACAGGAAAACTCAATATTGTCAAGATATCAGTTCTTCCCAACTTGATCTACAGATTCAATACAATCTCAATTTAAATCCCAGCAAGTTATTTTGTATATATCGACAAACTGATTCTAAAGTTTATATGAAGAAGGAAAAGAACCAGAAAAACTAACATAATATTTAAGAAGAACAAAGTCTGTCTTCAAACAGGACTGACACTTCCTGATTTCAAGACTTACTATAAAGCTATAGTAATCAAGATAGTGTGGTGTTGTCAAAAGAACGAATAGATCGGTGAAAATAGAATAGAGAACCCAGAAATAGACCCACATAAATATAGTCAACTGATCTTTGACAAAGGAGCAAAGGCAACACAATGGAGCAGAGATAGTCTTTTAAACAGTGCTGAAACACTGAACATCCATACTCAAAAAAATGAATTGATACAGACCTTACACCTTTCACAAAAATTAACTCAAAATGAACCACAAACCTAAATGCAAAACACAAAACTATGGGAAAGCTGGGATGGCTCAGTGGGTTAAGCGCTGGCTTTGAAGCCCCAAGGACTGAGGATCAAATCCCGGCTCCGGCCCAGGTGGACCCACATGCTGAACTGGGGTGTGCTTCCCAAATGCAGTGAGGCCCCCAGTTCATTTCAAAAATAAATTAATTAATGAATTTAAAAAGTAAAAAACACAAAACTATAAAACTCCTAAAAGATAACATAGGAGAAAACCTAGATGACCTTAGATATGGAAATGTTGGTTTTTTTTTAGGTACAAGAACAAAGACATGATCCACAAAAGAAAGAACTGATAAGTTGGACTTCATTAAAATTAAAAACTTCTGCTCTGTGACAAAGTCATGAGAAATGAGAAGACAAGCCACGAATGAGAGAAAATATTTGCAAAAGACACATCTGATAACGGATTATTATCCAAAAATATTCAAAGAATTCTTAAAATTCAACAATAAGAAAAATAATCTGATTTTAAAAAATGGGCCAAAGACCTTAATAGACAGCCCACCAAAGTAAATATACAGATGGCAAATAAACACATGAAAATATACTTCACATCATATGTTATCAGGGAAACACAAATTAAAACAACATAATACCACTATATATCTATTAGAACGACCAAAATCCAGAACAATGCCATCATCAAATGCTGGCAAGGATTTGGAGCAAAAGGAACTCTTAAGTCACTGCTGATAGCAATGTAAAATGGTACAACCACTCTGGAAGACAGTTTGGCAGTCTTAAAAAACTAAACATACTTTTACCATATGGTCCAGCAATCATACTCCTTGGTATTTACCCAAAGGAGCTGAAAACATATGTCCACACAAAAGCCTACACGCAGATGTTTATAGCAGTTTTATTCATAATAACCAAAACTCGAAACAACAAAGATGTCCCTCAGCAGGTGAGTGGATAAGTAAATAGTTATACATCCAGATAATGGAATATTATTCAGCACTAAAAATAAATGAGCGATCGTGTCATTAAAAAAAAAAAAGGAGGAAATTTAAATGCATATTACTAAATGAAAGAAGTTCATCTCAAAAAGGGTACGTACCTTATGATTCCAACTATATGGCATTCTGAAAAGGGCAAACTATGGAGACAGTAAAAAAATCAGTGGTTGCCAGAGACTAATGGTGGGATATGGTGAGGAGGATGAATAGGTGAAGCACAGAGGATTTTTAGGGTAGTGAAACTACTGTATACATTACTATAATGGTAGATACATGTCATTATACATTTGTCCAAACCATAGATGGTATAAATAAGACCAAGAGTGAACCCTAATGTAAATTATGGACTGTGGGTGATAATGATGTATCAACATATGTTCATCAGTTGTAACAAATGCACTCATAGGCCCTCAACCTGGGCTCTGCCAGAGGCATGGGGGCGGTGGGGTGGACTGAGGTGTGTGGTTTGGGGTGGGGCCTGGAGGACAGTCACCATTTTCCCTGTGTGAAGTCCTCCTCCTGTGCAGCCAGGAGGAGATGCTATCTTTCCTGTGTTGAGTCCTGCCCCCACCCGCCCTGTGGTGAATCTGAATCTGAATTGGCCCAAAGCTCTGTCACACCCCACTTCATACTGCAGGAGGCTTTATCAGTGGCTGAACCTTATGGGAGCTGGCAGCTGTAAGAAGGCCTTGGAGTACAGGCCTCCTGGCTTTTTGAGGGGCTAATCCAGACCCAGTGGTACTGGTGGCAGCCATCCTCAGTTTGAAGCATGGCCTCTCCTATGCACCTCCAGGTTTAGCAAAGGCAACAAGCAACTATGGATTGCTTTGTGGCTCCTACCCAACTAGTAATAGCCAATGGCTAACCTAGGCCTCCACTGGAGCCCCTCCCATTAGGCCCCAGAACCAATAAACTTGGAGGTCGGCTTCAGACCACAGCAGAGCACCACCCAATTAGCCCCAAAGGGAGGTCTCAACAGGACCCAGAGGCCACTGGGGCAAATCCTGCTCTGTTTGGTAAGTCCCCTGCACAGCAGCATGTAAGCTGTGGACATGGTCAAACCCCACAGCCATTCAGCCTGAGGGTCAATCCCACCCACTTATGTGCCAATAGAAATCAAGACTCAACTATAACAGGAAGAAATACAACACACATAAGGGTCACTCCTGGAGCCCTTAGCACAGGTGACCAGGGAGACTGTACCACGGGCCCCACAGGGCACACACTATATAAGGTCACCTGGCAAGACTGGGAGATGTAGCAGATCTACCTGATACATAGAAACAAAGATGGAGAGACAGCCAAAATGAGGAAACAAAAAAATACATCCCAAATGAAAGAGCAGGATAAAACTCCAGAAAAAAAAAGTTAACTAAATGCAGGCAAGCAACCTATCAGAGACAGAGTTCAAAACACTGGTTATAAGGATATTCAAGGAACTTAGTGAGAATTCAACAAAGAGATAGCAAGCATAAAAAAGGACACAGAAACCATAAAAAAGAACCAGTCAGAAGTGAAGAATACAATAATTGAAACAAAGAATGCACTAGAAAGAATCACCAGCAGACTAGATGAAACAGAGGATCAAATCAGTGATTTGGAAGAAAAGGTAGCAGAAAACACCCAATTTGAACAGGAAAAAAAAAAAAGAGTCCAAAAAAGTTAGGATATTTTAAGAGATCTCTGGGACAACATCAAGTGTAAGAACATTTGCATCACATGGGTATCAGGAGAAGAGAGAAAGCAAGGGATCAAGAACCTATTTGAAGAAATAATAACTGAAAACTTTTCTAACCTGGTGAAAGAAACAGATAAACGAACCCAGGAAATACAGAGAATCCCAAACCAGATGAATTCAACAATACACACTGAGACATATAATTAAAATGGCAGGGGAAGCCGGGATGGCTCAGTGGGTTAAGCGCTCACTTTGCAGCCCCAGGGACCAAGGATTGAATCCCAGCCTCTGCTCATGCGGACCCATATGCTGAACTGGGGAGTGCCCCCAGTTCGGTTCTCACCAGGGTGAGACCCCAACCCAGTTCTTGCCCTGTGCAGCCCCACACCCACCTGTGAAATGAAATTATGTGGAAAAACCGATGATGTACAACTCTGGAGACTGTCCTGGGCCCTCCCCCTTCTCTCTGCCTCTGTATCTCTCTCTCTCTCTGTCAAAAACAATAAAAATAAATCTTTAAAAAAAAAAATGGCAAAGGTTAAAGACAAAGAGAGAATCCTAAAAACAACAAGAGAAAATGCAACTAGTAACTTACAAGGGAGCTCGCCTAAAATTGTCAGCTGATTTCTCAACAGAAACTTTGTAGGCCAGAAAGGACTGGCACGAAATATTCAAAGTGACAAAAAGCAAGGGTCTACAACCAAGATTATTCTATCCAGCAAGGCTATCATCTAGAATCAAAGGACAAATAAAGAGCTTCTCAGATTAAAAAAAAAAAAAAAAAAAAGCTAAAAGAGTTCATCACCAACAAACCAAGGATGCTTAGAAAGACCTAAGATGAAAACAAGAAAAGATAAAAAATATGAATAATAAAATGGCAATAACAACATATCTATCAACAATTCCTTTCAATGTAAATGGATTAAATGTTCCAATCAAAAGACATTAGAGGGATGAATGGATAAGTAAACAAAACCCTTGTATATGCTGCCTATGAGAATCTCACTTCATATTGAAAAACACAAACAGACAAAAAGTAAATGGATGGGAAAGTTATTGGAAAAACATTTTTAAAAATGGAAACAAACAAACAAACAAAAAGCTTGGGTAGCAATACCAGACAAAATAGATTTTAAAACAAAGGCTACAACAAGAGTTAAAGAAGGACCCAGTAATCTCACTTCTACTTATTTATTCAAAGAAACCCAAAACACTACTTCAAGGGAACATGTGTATCCATGTTCATTGCAGCATTTACAATAACCACAATGTGGGGGCAGCCTGTCCATAGATGAATGGATAAAGAGGAGGTGGTACACATACAAGGGAGGACCCCCCCAAAAAAACCCTGGAATTTATTTATAAAAGATTGTATATTTATTCTTACATGTTTAAACTTCAGTCACCTTCAAAGTACTATCTGTTTGATGTAAGACACCTATTGAGATGTTTTATTCACTGCTTAGTTTTTGAACTCATCGATTTTGATGCCTTTGAGTGCTTCTGCCACTTTTTGTTTCACCTCTTCCACATTGACAAAACATTTCCATTTGAGGACTTTTTTCATCAAGCAAAACAAAAAAAAGTCACTCGGGAGGGTGGGGCATGGGGTTCATTCTTTTTTGGTCAAACACTGCTGAACACTCAGCATGGTGTGGGCAGGTGCGTTGTCACACTGCACATGGTTCGTGTACATGACCCATCATGAAACGGGCAAGTGTGCTCAGTCTCCAAAAAATTCACTGAAGCCAAAAGCAACCTCTCATAACAACACCAGCTGATACACTGATGCAGGTGGGTTATTAGAATACTAACCTAGGAGGGGAAGCCTGTACTACAAGAGAACTGCCCTCCAGAAGATAATTCTGGATTTTTTTGGGTCCCCCTCCTTGTATATAATGGAGTATTGCTTGGCCCTGAAAGGAAATGCTTCTTGCCATCTGCTGCAGCAGGGATAGATCTGGAAGGTACAGTGCTGAGTGGAGTATGTCAGACAGAGAAAGATAGATGAAATGTAATTTCACTGATATGTGGAATCTAAAGAACAAAATAAATAAACAAAACAGAAAAAAATATATTCAGAAAAGAACATACAGAAGTCTTTTTCTTGTTATTATTATTATTATTTTAATTAGACCATCTAAAGGGTGTCCCAAAATTCACACAAGAAGTAATTTTGATAGAAAACAGGTTTATAATTAAAAATTTTAAATTTTCATTGCTCAACAATGAAAACGCGTTGTTCTTTTGTGTAGCGCTCCATTTTTAATAACCCTGAACTGTCATGCTGTCTTTTTTTGTTGTTGGCAACACCTCACCACACAAATGACGCAAAATTCAAATCTTGCGTGAATTTTGGGACACCCTTTATATAACCAAGAATAGGCTTCTTCTTGGTAGTGGAGCAAGGGGGAATCATTTCATTTCTATTCAGCTGAGAAATCTCAGTGACTGAGTGTCTCCACATTTCCAAGCTGCAGGGAAGAGGTTTTGCCTTATGGAAAAAGTAAAAGGCAACTCAGATACAGGCTGTCAAAAAAAAATGAGACCCCTCTAAGAATATGGTCATGATGTTATAGCTTTCCTAAGCCCTGATTTAAAAAATAAAAATACAATTCACATTCTGTAACACATCCTTCTGAAAGCATAGAAGAAATGATCACCATGAATCATTACACATCTCCCCTATCCACAGGCAAAGCACCTAGAACAGCTCCCTGATGAGGTAGCAGCCATACCTTTGAAAGCCTTAATCTTTTTTTTAAAGATTTATTTTATTATTTTTGACGGAGACAGAGAAATGGAGACAGAGAGAAAGAGAGAGAAGGGGGAGGGCCCAGAGCAGTCTCCACAGTCATGCATTATCAGTTCCCGCTCCCACACCCCATGTTTTTGTTCCATGCAGGTGGGTTGGGGACTGCTCAGGGTGGGAGCTAGGCTGGGGGCCTCCCTGGGGGCCTCCTGCATGGTAGGCACGCTTCCTCGAGCCTGGGGCCAAACCAGGGGGCAAAAACCAAACTGGGGACCTCCCACTGGGAAGCACACCCCAGCCCAGCACACAGGTCCACACAGGTGGGGCTGGGACTCAACCCTTGGTCCCTGGGGTTGCAAAGTGAGCATTTAACCCACTGAGCCCTTCTGGCTTCCCCAAAAGTCTTAATCTTTAGGAAGGAAATGAAAGGGGAAAACAACTCCTTGACACAGACTTCAATTTTTAGGTTTTTATAAGGCAGAATAGAGCAGTGATAAAATTGATATGAACCTTTTTTTCTAATTGTTCCCACTAGAGCCTATAGTTGCTAAGAGAGGGAGAGGGAGAGGGAGAGGGAGAGGGAGAGACACACACAGATCTGTCTTGTTTCCTCTGTTTTCACTATTAATACAACTGCTATTTTAAAGATGACCATACTCTTTAATATTTTTCATTCTGATGATCAGGTGCTTTCACAGATATCATCACTTTTAATAACTATAACAAGAGATGTTAATATTGTTTTGCATTAACCAAGTATCTTTCATTTGAGAATTTCATTGAAATTACTATTTCATTATGACACATTTTCTCTTTGTGGTACAGAGAGTAAAACTGCTTTGTAATATGGCTAAGTGATTGCTCTAGAATGATAATGTAAAATTAGCAATAGAACCCTTTTGCTAATGAGACACATGTACTTTAACCACTAGAAGGCAGTGCCACAAGTATGGTAACTATTTTGATCTCCAGCCTGGAAAACTTGTATTGAGTTTTTACAAAACATGTTGGCTTGATTTCCAAGTTTCTAACTTGGAAGACTGAGTAATTAGCAATGCCACAAATTACTATTCAACATATCAGGAGGAAGGGCAATGTCATGAGGGAAAGTAAGTTTGTTTTGGGATGTGTTGTGTTTGGCCTATAGGACAGACAGCCAAATGATAATGTATAAGAGACAACTAGCCTCATGGATCTTCAGTTCAGCAAAGATATCTGAACAGGGGATTATTAGTATATGGGTCATTGAATCAATCAAATGGATGAGACAGTTTCAGGAAAATGTACAAAGAAGAGATAAGGACATAGGACAAAACCCCACTAACTAAAATCTGGGGATGCCTCAGCAGATTAAGCACTCGCTTTGCAGCCCTGGGATCCAAGGACTGAATCCCAACCCCAGACCCATATGTTGAACTGGGGTGTGGCCACCAGTTCCGTTCTCACTGGGGTTAGCTTCCCATGTGGGAGGCCCCTGGTCCAGCCCCAGCTCAAGGGGGGCATGCCTCCCATATGGGAGGCACCAGGCCAGTTCCTGCCCTGTATGTACCCACCCCACACCTGTGTGGAATGAAACTATGTTGAAAACTGATGACATATAATTATGGAGACTGCTCTGGGCCCTCCCCCTTCTCTCTTTGTCTCTCTCTCTCTATGTCAAAAACAATAAAATAAATCTTTAAAAAGAAAGAACTAAAATCCAAGAGGAAGAGACCTTAGGAAAAAAAACTAAGGAGTGGTCAAAGAGACAGAAGGTCTCTATCAGAAAATAATAATGCAATACACATAAAAGTCTGATGATGGTTAGCAGTGGAGAATATAAGACAGTGTTCAAAGGAGAAATGTTCATTGAATTTGGTAACATGGATGTCGTTTTACTTAAAACTTTAGTACCAAGATTACCAGAAACCAGATTGCAGTGGGTTGATGTACTTGTTTTGTAAATTCCAATGTCCATTACTATTTTTTCGTAGGATTACATGTAACTTGAAATTTTTTTTAAAATGAAAAGGAAAATTTATTAATTACTTCCTACATGCCATGACCTCAGTGGGCAAATTTGGATGCTATTTCATTTAACCTTTTCATCAAACATTATGACATATTATCATTTTTACAGATGAAAAAAGCAAGGCTCAAAAAAGTTAAATACATAGTATTATCTAATAGTAAAGACTGATAACTTGCTATGCTTTCTAAAGCTTGTCATGTATATCTCATTTAATTCTCACAACAATCCTATGAGTTAGGTACTAGTGTTCATCTCAATTTTAAAATGAGGAAACAAGGCATAAAAAGCTATAAAATTTATCACAATACCACACAATGGTGAAGCTGAAATGAAAATATGAGCAGTATGACTCAAATGCCTATAATTGTAACTACTACATCATATTTTTCCCCAAGGACCTGAGCAATGTATTTGGATTTCAAAGACTTTTGTCAGTCTACTATACAACATTAACTCCAAATTCCTAAAATGGTGTTTTAACAATAATAACCATTAAGAATTAAGTTCTTTTTTTCTTTTATTCTATTTTTTATTTATTTATTTATTTATTTATTTTTTAAAGATTTATTTTATT
>PVKE010048385.1:0-11601 GCA_004027555.1 Craseonycteris thonglongyai | reverse complement strand
AATCTAAGCTTTTATTATAATCAGGAAAAAGCTGGTCTATTTTGAAAAATTCAAAACTGTCATTGTATTAGTTTCCTATTGGTGCTAAAACAGATTACCACATACTTAGTGGCTTAAAGCAACACAGACTTATTATTTTACTTTTATGGAGACCAGAAATACACAATGGGTCTCACTGAGCTGAACTCAAAGGTTAGCAGCCCTGTGTTTCTTCTGCAGGCTCTAAGGGAGATTTTGTTTTCCCGCCTTTTCCAGCTTTTAGAAGTTGCACGCATCCCTTGATTCATGGATCCTTCCTTCATCTTCAAAGCCAGCAGAGTAGCATCCTCAAGTCTATCTCTTTCTCTCCATCTGCAGCCTCGCTTCCTGACTCTGTCATCATATTTCCTGATGCCTCTGCCTCCGCCTTGGAAGGAAGCACATGATTCCATTGGGCCTATCCAGATCATCCAGGATAATCTTCCCATCTCATGATCTTTATCTCAACCATGTCTGCACAGTTCCTTCAGCGTGTGAGATAACATAGTCACGATTAGGATGTACACGTCTTTGGAGGGAGGGCATTATGCTGCTTATGATAATCATTCACTGTGAGGATAAGAGGGAAAGATGTCCTAATCTGAGTCATCAGATCAGTAATGCAGGTATGCCAAAATGGCAGTGAAGCTCGAGAACACACAAGATATTTACAGAAAACATACTCGTCTTGGAGATTGGCTTTGAGTGATCAAGGTGTGAGCAATGGCAGCCACGACCAACCATGAGCATCACTGGCACCTACACACTGTCTGCAACCCAGTGGGGGAGGGGAGATGAAGGGTGCTGGGCCATCTTCTCATGTGAAAAAAGTTCACTGTGCACAAAACCTGGCATAGAGTTTGGTGTTTCTTTAACATCTTGGGGCTGCTGCTATGTTCTATTTGGTTTTGCTCTGTTTTTAAGGTATCTGGGATTATAAACTATAGGAGTCAGAGTTTGAGCTTTACAATAGTCCCCCACCCTCCAAAAAATTTATGCTTACTTTACATTGTTTCTGTAAAAAAAAAAAGTTTATAATTAAGAAAAAAGTATAATAAAACAAGACTTCAGGATCATTTAGGTGGTCTATATTATACAAATTCCATAACCATTTATTGCTCTCCAAGCATCCCAAGTATTCAAAAACCTAAATGTTCCACAATTAAATTTTTCTTTCCCCTTGAATAAACCCAAAGTAGTTACATTTGTTAAAGGTCAAGCAGAACTCAAGTTGTTTAAAGGGCAAAAAGCAGAAAAGAAATGCTGAATATCTCATCAAATATATTTGCTTACTCGATCCTTTCAATGTTTCTGTGCACACCAAGCTCACAGAAAGACACATTCATCAGAAGTTAAATTTCAAGGGCTCATCTCTAATCATGGATGATTATAGAAAACCCAGTCTTAGAATTTGATTTGTTTCCTAGGTAACACCCCTTCAAATCTGGTATCTGTGCCTCATCTTCTGCTCCTACACATGAACAAAGATCCTGAAACTAACTACATAGTGTGAATTTCAGGGACAGAAGATGACTTGAGCATACATCATAAAAGAAGGATCTGGGGTAAGATGTTATTCTCTGGAAGGAAATTTAATTTATTTAAGCTAATAAAAATAGCAGGAGGAAGAAACAAAAATGAAAATATGCTGAAACTTAAATCACTGCAAGGTATTATTATCTAACAAGTTGATCTTGGGCCCCAACCAAAAGATTTTAAGTTTCTTAAACACATGAAATATCTCATAGTTTAACCCAATGACCGTGCCATAATATAGTTCTCAGGGGAGGAATACAGTTAGAGTTACATGTTTGAAAAATTGTAACTGATCTCTGAACCTTAATAGTGGGTAAGACTAGAAATACAGCATAAATAGGAGTCACACAAACTGGAAAAAAAAATGTCCCACATAGTCCCCAGGTACAAATTTAGATTACTAAACATTAAAATCATTTTGATAAAAAGAGAGCCATCCCTCAAGGTATGCATATCCAATAGCAAACCATAGTGGTGTCTATGTTCCCAGTTCCTGCTGTAATACTAGTATTCAAGGAATTTTTTCTTTAAAATAATCATCAAATGTAGCCTTGAACAACAAAGCCAAAAGCAGAAATGAGAGCAGCCATAGTGGGTAAACTGCCGCAGCAGTAAGAACACAAAGCAAGAGATGTAATAGAATAAAATAATCAGTCTTTCTGATTCCATCATACTTGAGCCTGCTCAGTTCCCATAACATATAGGTTAACGACTTTTGCTTAGTATTGCACAGAGATATGCTAATTACTAAAGGAATCTAACCTATAGCCTACAAATTACTGAAACAACCTCCCTGCTGGAAACTACCTCCCCAAGGAGATAAGGAAGGTATGTACAAAAATAATGACTGTAAATCAAAAGACTTAAAGCAACCTCATGACTGGGACCAAGGCAACCTGAGTTTGTTGACCAAAAGCAATGACGTTTCACCAGCCACCTCAGACCTTGTTGGCACTCAGATATCTGCAGTGATCAATCACCTCCAGACCTCAAACCCCTCCCATTTCCCCCTTCCTGTGGCATAAAAGAAGCCTGGATTCTGTACCTTCTCAAGATGGTTCTTTAGGATCCTTGTCTGCCATCTTATCGGCTTGCTGGCTCTCTGAATAAAGTCAGTTTCCTTGCTCCAACGCCTTGTCACTAGACTTACTAGCTGTTGTGCGAATTATTATTAACTTGGACTTTTACTTGGTTACAGAGAGATATGGTCAACATGCATCTCAGTGGTAGGTATGAAAGTGGAGAGGAAGTAAGGAGTAATGTAGCCATTAGGCGGCCAGTCCTGATCCATCTAAACAGCCTGCCTGCACCTTTTGAATGGTACTGTCCTAGTTTCTGAAATAAGCATTTGAATAAGCTTTGGTTCCCTTGATGACAATATGAAACTCTCACTAGTCACTATGCATTTAGCATTGGCTAAACATACACTCGCCTTTTCTTGTCTTTTGCCACCATGAGTCACTTTGCATTTCCAGCTATCCGATTCTCACAAAGGCACAGCACCCGATCTTGTCCACGCACAACTGTTTTAAAGGGAGAAATCAGAATTCTTGGAGCTCATACAGAAATATGATTAAAAGTTTAATGTTTTATTTTCTTCTAGTATTCATTGGCTTCTTAAGACACAACACCCACTCAATTTGCCAATTCAGAATGATTGAAAATTCAATAGTATTTGCAAATTGGAATCTTAACATTCTTTTACAAACTACAAAAGCCTAATTACTCCATTTTCATGTTAACTGCCTCCTCTTCATTTAATAAACGGGGATTATTAATTATTCACACTGACATTTAAAAACTACATGAATTCTGTGTACTTATTACTAATTTGAAGGGTTCAAACCATACAACTTTCTCTACAAATTTGTTCATTTTTGTTACGCTGGACAGAAAAATTTCAGTAACCTATTAAAAATAGTTACATTAATCCACTGAAATGAACATTTTTTTTCCATTTTTTTAGGACTCAACTAATTACTATACAAAGTCCTAGAATAAGTTTTGTCCTGGGATATATTGTCAGGAATTCCTATGCTCTATTTCCATTTTTTTTTAAGCACTGGAGAAATCACCCATAAAGTACATGATGGATATTTTATTCCTGTGTAGATTAACCTCAATATTCCTCACTTTTTCATTCTTCTGTACCTCACATTAATATTCAACAATTCCAAAACCTCCACGTTCAAATATTTCAGCAACAGAGTGAAAATGGCCTTTGATTCAACTCTAGAAAGACACCTGAACAGTAATTCACACAGCAGACACATTTCTTGGCCAGGTGTCTGTCAAGTTTCAAATAGGGCGGCCCAAGAGTCTCAGAAAATAGTGATTTATCGAGATCCTTAAAACATAGAATCACAATTCAAATTTGTTCCAAGGACACTCTTGAGGGGTACCTGATTAGACTACCCCAAAATATGCCCCTTTGACATGGGAATTATTTTGCAATAAGGCCATTGGGTCATTGAGAACCAGCCAAAGCTCTAAAAACTGGCAAAATTTTTCTTTTTGTAAGGAAATCTTCAATTTCTATGCGTAAAGACATCTTCAATTTCTATGCGTAAAGACACCTAAGTAGGAAAACTTAAGTTTGTTAACAACTATCCACCAAGAAGTCTTCGACTTAAATGTATAACAAACCTTATTCTATAACAAATCTTATTAAACTACCCTTGTTTACCATACTTTCTTGGTCATCTTCTCTTATTCCTTTCCTGCCCAGATGGCTCAACCCCACTTTAACTTTCTTGGTATTTATACCCAAGTCTAACCACTTATTTTGATTTCTTATCTCTGAGTGTCCCACATGTGCACCAGGATGCACCTGTTAATAAACTTGTTCATTTTTGCCTTGTTAGTGTGTCTTTGGCCAATATCATTTACAGGGCCCCAGATGGAGAATTTAAAATAGGCAGAGAAAAAGATTTTTCCTCCCATGTCTCATTAACTTTTCCCTGCTGCCACAATATTTGGTTAAAAGCCCTACTCTGCCACAGACTTGTTTTGGAATGTTGAACAATTACAATATCCTCTGCTGTATGCATTTAATCATCTATACAATGTTAGTGTTAATATTTAAGTAATAGGGTTGTTTAGAGAATTAAATGAGCTTGTATGCATAAAGCATCTAAAACAATGTTGGGAATTGTAACTAGGTGAAATGCTACTCTCTACCTTAATTCCAGCCTGCAGTGCCAGCATTTCTATAGATATGCTAATTGACTGGAGGAGTTCTGCCAGAAATTCAGGTCTGACTGGGAACAAAGAGATTTGAAGATTTTACACTCTTCCTTAGATCCTGCCTCTTTCCCTGCCCTTCCTCCTTTCCCTTATGCTAAAAGACACATGGGTTTGAAGGTGAGCTTAAGATGGATTTGAGAAAACTAGAAATATCCCACCTTTAATTTTAAGGCACCATTTCGATAAATATTACCAGTATTTCCTTATCCTAAACTCTGATCTCCTGAGTACACCAAACACATGAGCCTTGTGACTGCAACAGATGGAATAAGCGGATGGTCTGCCAGATAGGTATAAAGTAGGGGGAAAGTTAAACTAATCACTCATCCTGACCTTCTCTCTATCAGCTCCTACTTAAAAAATATGAGACTCAATAACTTGTTGTGATTCCTAAAATAGCACTGACATAAACAGTCATCATAATCAACAATGAAGACACCATAGGCAATAAATAGTCTGTGTAGAATTCAGCTATCTTTATTAAGACAAAAATAAATCCCCTTTGTTTTTCAGTATAGATGGCACTGATAAATTTGAAAATCAAGACAAAATGAAGAGTTTTCTATGAAAATACAAATTTTAAAATTAAATCATGGAGATACAGGTAAGAGGATTGCCTAATAATCACAAAAGAATTTGAAAATGTTGTTAAAATCAAGCCCAATAAAAGCATAGATAATTTTATGGAAAAACTCTAACAAATGCACAAAGATTATATAATTCTATTACTTAAAGTAGTCCAAAATATAGGCAAGGATGAAAATTTCAATTTTCTTTCTTTTCTTTTTACTAAGCATCTCTGAAAAACAGATGGTACAAAATAAGTACTACAGATCCCAATCACTTAGTATTGCATACACAAAGCTCTGAAGTGAAATATAAGCAGATTTCATTCTGTATATTTTGTTACCCCACAACCATGCAATCAATATTTAAAAATGTATGAATAGATTTTACTACATTACTCTGTTAAAGCAGAAAAGCATATTATCTTTTCAATAGCTAATAAAAAGCATTGATAAATTTCAATATCTGGTCTTAAAAACAAATAAACATAGGAATGATGGAAAAACTTTTTAATTTAAATAAAGATATGTACCAGAAATATACTGTAAACTTCATTCTCAGTGATAAAATACTAGAACTGTTCCCATAAAGCCATGAATAAGGCAATACTGTCAAATTTTCTCATCTAAAATTATCAACATTGGATTGGAAGTCCTCTCTATTGCAATGTATAAAGAATCTAACATAAATATTGGAAAATGACAAAAAAAAAGGTGTTGTGAATATTATTGTCATAACCTTTGACACAATTTTATACCTAGAAAATTCTACTGGCTCAATAGAAAAACAAGTAAAACTAACAACAAAAATCAGTAACATGGTGAGACTGAAAATCTTACAAAACTGAAGTGCTCCCTTATACCACCAATAACCTACATAATGCAATGCATAGATTATGTGATGTAGAGTTGTACAGCTGGAAACTATGTTGCCAACCAATGTCACCCCAATAAATTTAACAATTAAAAAAAATAAAGGAGAAGCCGGGATGGTTCAATGGGTTGAGTGCTCACTTTGCAGCCCTGGGGACCTAGGATGAAGACCCGGCCCAGCCCGTGTGGACCCATGTGCTGAAGTGGGGACTGCCCCCAGTTCGGTTCTCACTGGGGTGAAGACCCCGGCCCAGTTCCTGCCCTGTGCAGCCCCGCGCCCACCTGTGGAATGAAACTATGTGGAAAAACCAATGCTGTGCAATTATGGAGACTGCTCTGGGCGCTCCCCCTTCTCTCTATCTCTGTCTCTGTATCTCTCTCTCTATCAAAAACAGTAAAAATAAATCTTTAAAAAATAAATTAAATAAAATGAAAAAAAAACCAAAAACAATAAAAACATTATTAGGAAATATAGTCAGATCGACACATCTAGCTACTCACCCACCCAGACATGAAGAAAAATAAGAAACCAATACTAGTAAACTAAGAATAAACTTAAGAAATGTGAAAGATCTATATCAACAAAATTACAAAATATCATTAAAGTGTTTTTAAAACTTGTAATTAAAGATGAGACTGACCATATTTCCAGTAGAGAAGATTCAATATTGAAAAGATAGGTATTTCTCACCAAAACAATGTACATTAATGGTTAAATTAGTTACATACTCATACATATGTTAGAATACCGTAAAGCTACAAAAAAGTCAATTAGATTTGTATATATTGACAAAGATAAATAACCATGACATATTTGTCAAGTGCAATAAAATAAACTTTCCAGAATGATTCCATTAATGCTGAAAAAAAATGGTGTGTGTATGTGTGTTTTCACAAACCAGAGGTTATATATAAACAGTAAAACCATGAGAGAAAAGGGAGGAGAATGAGGGGAGAGAAACACAGTACAGTATTTTATCCCTACAACTGCACTCTTGTGAGTTTTACAACAAGCTTTATTTTTCTAATTCAAAACTGTGATATTAAAGACTTAGTAGGGATTTGTTTACTAGCTTCTTCTAAATACTTTCAGATACCAGTTGTGTGTTTCTCCAAACAGAACATACAGATGGCCAATAGACATATGAGTATGAAAAGATGTTCAACATCACTAATCACCAGAGAAATGCAAATAAACCCACAAATGAGATATCGCCTCACACCTGTCAGAATGGCCACCATAAATAAATCGGCAAACAAGTATTGGCAAGGATGTGTAGGAAAGGGAACCCATGTGCACCATTGGTGGGATTGCAAATAGGTGCAGCCAATTTGCAATCTATAGAATTACTTTTACTTAGTGCAAAGTTTCTCCACCCAGCTGACTGGCACTAGTGATATTGAGTTGATTAATTCTCTGTTGTGGGGGCTATGCATTTAGGATGCTTAGCAGTGTCCCTGGCTTCTACCCACTAGGTGCCAGGAGTGTCTCTGTCCCCTAGTTGATGACAATTGAAAATGTTTCCAGACATTGCCAAATACCTCCTGATGTGGGGGTTGGGGTGGAGGCTTGTGAGTAAAACGTCCATGGGTTAAAAAAGTCACTGACTTAGTCAGATGATTTACATTGTACTTTGTCATGAAATATTCTCTAAATGAATCTTCTTATGACTTTAAAATATTACAACATAATGATTTAATTTAATCATGATATGTAATTAGGCATTTTAGTTTTATCACATTTAAACTTGTCTCCTGATAAATAAGGAATGTTTGTACAAAATTCTTTGGATGGATAACTCATGATTTTCTTAGGGTAAACTAAAAGGTTGAATTATTTGGTCAAAGAGTATAAACATTTTTAAAGTGAATCTGTGGCCCACTCTCTAGAAATGTTAAGCCAAAAGATGCTCCCATTTGTCAGGCAAATACAGGGTCCATCAGATGTAACACCCTTTTTTAAGTTTACCATCTAATAAGAAAGGGGCATTACTAGGGGATACTAGGATAGCTCAGCATGTTGAGCACTTGCTTTGCAATAGGGATGTCTGGGGATCGAATCCCAAGGGAGAGGCATTTGATACAGTATAATGATGCAAAAAAGAATAATTATGTTTAAAAAATCAGAGTTAAAAGAGACCACAGATACTTTCTAATCTAATAGCCCAAAACACTGAGCTATGGATTATTAGGGCCTTTGGGACCTATGATTTTCCCCCCTCAATCTGTAGCACAATTTTGAAAAATAGTAACAATTTGGGGGTGCTGGGATAGCTCAGTGGTTGAGCACTTGCTTTGAAATCGCAAGGTCCAGGGTTCAATTCATGGCCCCGGGCCCATGCAAACCCATATGCTGAACTGTGGTGCAACTGGTAACCACCAGGAAGGTGGTGAAGGTTGTCCCCTCCCATGCAGGAGGCCCCCAGTTCAGCCCCACATCCACTTGTATGGAATGAAACTATTTCACAACTAATAATGTGCAAATATGGAGATTGCTCTGGGCTCTTTCCCCTTCTCTCTCTCACACACACACACCTTCTCTCAAACAATAAATCTTAAAAAAATTTTTTTTTTAAAGGGGCATTACTTCTGAAAAACTCTGTATGTTTTTATACCAGTAATACCAAGTAATCCTGGGTATTATACTTTTTAAACTTTATTTATGAAACCAGTACATGAAAATGGTGTAACGCTTCATGGTATATCATTTTTATTTACTGTATTAGCATTTATTTTCCAACTGACCTTTCAATGAACTTAAAGTCATTTTATTTGATGACTCAGTCTTATATGAAATATAATCCTTCTGTTTTAAGACAATATTTCTTGGGAGTAATTTCTGCTTCTGAATGACAGGTGACACCCTCTATGTTCCCTGTGTAATTTTATTTTGCTGAACCCATTACTAGGAGAGCTTTGAAATGGTGAGAGAAAAACAATGCAAAAGATTTATAGAAATACTGTAAGAGGAAGCAGACAGACATTCTAGGTTTTGAAAGACCTTTCCTACCAGCCCCAGAACAAGAAATTTTTATTTATCTAGTGATAAACAGTAAGTAAACTTGTCCTCAGGAAACCAACCCTAAAGCCTAGATAAAAAGAC
Source organism: Craseonycteris thonglongyai (assembly GCA_004027555.1). Classification (NCBI taxonomy): domain Eukaryota; kingdom Metazoa; phylum Chordata; class Mammalia; order Chiroptera; family Craseonycteridae; genus Craseonycteris; species Craseonycteris thonglongyai. The sequence continues at coordinate 2,259 of PVKE010048385.1, read as the reverse complement.
AGAGGCAGAAGAACAGATTGTCACTTTAACCCAAAAGTTGATATCAAACTATACTCTAGCACAATAGTAAATGCAGGAGTGGATATTCATAACAGTGTGCTTGCATTTTTCAAAAGTTATTAAATAAAGTAGAATATGGACTGTTTAAGCAAGGTATGGGAAGGCTTCCCTGATCTTCACCCTCTTGATCATAGCTTTTGAGAGTGGGCCTGAGTAGAGGACTCAGCAAACGTAGGCCTGGATTCCTGACCCATGGAAACTGTGAGACACAAATTATGTGTGCTTTCAAGCCATTGTTGGTGCACTCAGAATATGAAATTAATACTGTTAGTGGTGACTAAGACTGATTTAGGTGGCTTCCACTAAAATGGTTAAACTGTTTGAGTCCTTGAAAACAAGTGAACTTCAACTATTAATTATGCCTGGAGATTCATTCTCTTTGCGTATCTCAGACCCCAACAAGGCTTGGTTAGAAGGGGGTTGTTTTCTGTATTCCAGTACCTCTGAAAATATATCATTGGTACATTATCACTCAGGACAACATACTCAAATTGAATTCATGATCTAAACATTTGAATACATTCCTTTTATGACAGATGAGGAATGACACAAGAAAAATAACTAAAAAGAGTAATTCTGATTTTGATTCTTTTCAGTGATGCTGATGAGACTAAATTATGTTCTGTTCAAAAGCACCATCAACAGTAATGTAACTAATTGACAAATGAAAGCAGAAGGGACATCTGCCAAATCTGAGGTAATTAAAAGCAATGCCTGTCTTCATTACGTGCACATTACATTTACCACATAATTACTGTATAGTGTTTGTATTCTTTGCTTCGAAGAATTTTCAAGTATCAAAATCTTTTTTCTAAAATAAGTACTAGAAATTAAACTGACACAGTAGCCAAAAAAACAAACAAACAAACAAAAACATAATTTACTCTCAAATAAGATATTTACTATTTTCAACCATAATTTGTAGGAGTCATTGCGTAGACATAATTACATAATTGCTAAAATATATAATGATCATTACAACATTATTCATTATAATAAAACACAAAAACAAGGAGATGTCAGGATAGCTCAGCAGTTGAATGCTTGCCTTGCAATCGTAAGATCTGGGGTTTGATTCCCAGCCCCAGCCCGTGCAACCCCATATGCTTAACTGTGTTGCAATTGGTAACTGCTGGGATAGCTCAGCAGCAAAGGTTCTTGCCTCCCAAGCAGGAGGCCCTGGTTTGGTTCCTGCCCCGCGTGGACCCACATCCACCTGTGTGGAATGAAACCATGTCACAACTAATGATGTACAACTATGGAGACTGCTTTGGGCCCTCCCCTTCTTCTTTCTCTTTCTTTCTCTCAAACAATAAATCTTTTTAAAAGAGAATAAAAAAGATAGAAACACCCCACATACTCATCAATATAGGGATTGCTAAATAAATTGTGGCAAGAGGAATGGTTAAGAAATTCACAAAATGAAGGAAAGAAGGGTAAAAATCTACTAGCTTTCCTTCTCAATATATTCCCCCTTAACTCTAATAAACTTTTCAGATCTTTCAATAAGCTTATTTATACCCTCAAAAAATATTTTGTTTTTGCCCTCAAAATTGTAGTTTTAACCTATTTGTCATCTATACATTTCTTCCCTCATAGCTGTTTTTTCATATTTGGGAGCAAATAATAATCAGATTGACACAGGTCTGGACTGTAGGAAGGGTGGTTTAATGTTTGGAAGCCACAGTCATGAAGAGTAGCAGATAAAACATTGCTCTTGTGCACGGATATGTTGTTGTACAAAAGCAGCAGCCCTTTGGTCCATTTTCCTCTTCTTTTCTCCACAGATCCTTTCAACTGGTTCAGGAGACTGGAATAGTACTTTCCAGTTATTGTGACACCTTTGTGCTTGTAATCAATCAACTGGATACCCTACCCTCCACAGCCCCAAAACCAGCAGCCACGATTTTCCCAGTTGATTGTGATACCTTGAACTTCTTAAGGGGTGGTGTGCCATTTTCATGCCTATGCATGGACTCCTGCTTTGACTCAGACTCATAATGATGAACCCAAGTTTCACCTCCAGTGACAATCCAGTTTATAAATTCATCTTTGTCATCTCTGCAGAGGTCCAAAAATTGCTGTAAACACTTGCACTAGACACCCTGTTGTTTCTGAAGCAGTGTGAGCATTCTCAGTGCCCATCTTGCACTGACTTTTGAAATTCTTAGATACTGATGGAGAATATTCAAAATGGTT
>PVKE010048384.1:0-11601 GCA_004027555.1 Craseonycteris thonglongyai | reverse complement strand
GTGACTATGGGTATGGGGTTTTCTTTGGGGTTGGTAATAGGAATGTTTTGGAACTAGAGACAGGTGCTGTTTGTACAACATTGTGAATATATTACAGGCCCCTGAATTGTAATTTTTTTTTAAATGGTTACAGTAATTTTAAATTGAGTTTCATAATTTAAGAAAAAACAAAAAACAGTGCATCTTAAAAAATTTATTTTCGCATCTTTTACTTTGATCCTGATCAACTTTGGATTATTCTGCCAATGCTAGTAGTTTTACATGCCTGCTATGTAATTGCATTGAGCTACATACTAATAATTAGGAACTTTTTAAAATTTACATTTCCAAGGTCAAGTGTTTTTCTAGTGTAAGTTTTTTATTCAGTTAATGATTGGGACACTGTATAATATTGTATCTCATAACTTTTCTTGACACATTTTAATTTAGTCCTTTCCTCAAGGTGATTAATTTATTCCATCATTCAACAAAACTGATTGCTCTGCCAGACACTGTTTTAGGAGCTTAGAGATACAGTGAGGAACAAAGATAAACCCCTGCCTTCTAGCTGCTGATATTCCAGCATGGAGAGAAACATGCACAAACAAGTTTGAAAAGTAAATGAACACAATTTCCGAGAATGGGAACTGCTATAAAGAAATAAAAGCAAAGTGATGTACGTATTAAGAATGATGGCTGGGAGCCGTGTGTGCAACTTATTGAAAATCCCAAAGAAATAGAAACTAGTAGAGGACAGACTCTGTGGAAGTGGATTGTGTGACTACGTCTGGGTAAATGAAGGAAAAACTGAGCAATGTGCTACTTGTTATGAAAGCCATCTAAAGAATTCTCCTCTCCCCCTCCCCATTCTGTAGCTCAGGAAGGCTCAAGGCTCATTTTTTGATAGGGAACCCATGTGTTGAACTTTGCCTTAGCTGGCTACCCTAGTTAGCATAAGGTGTAACCTACTCTGCAGGAGCTGCTTCCTTCAGCTTAGATCAAACAAAGTATAGATCGTGGTGGCCTAGGTTTTGATCACTGGAATCTAACAGCTGAGTAAGGAGAGGGGAACTGAAAAGGAAGGGAGGGATCTGAGAATCCTAAAAAGTTTCCCTAGATATTCTTACCCCTTTTCTCCTCTCTCCCAAGCTAAGCTCATGGATCAGCTAATGAGAGATCTCTATTAAGAGGAATTGGAGGGGATGCCTGGATAACTCAGCTGTTGAGTGCTTGCCTTGCCATCTCAATGTCCCAGGGTTTAATTCCCAGCCCAGAGCAACTGGTAACTGCTGGGGTTCATCAGCAGTGAAGGTTCTTTCCTCCCATGTGGAAGCCCCTCTCCCCTACCCCCACCCTCATTTCAGCTCTCATCCTGCCCCACCCCACATCCACCCTAGTGGAATGAAACCACGTCACAAGTAATAGTGTACAACTATGGAGACTGCTCTGGGCCCTCTCCCTCACCCTCTCACAAACAATAAAATAAATCTTTAAGAGAAAAAGAGAGAGAGAGGAATTGAATATATCCTCTTTTTTTTTTTTTATCTGAGTGTCTTTCTTGCCTTCTAAATTTTAACAATTGCCAATATATTGTGGGGAGAAAATAAGAACAAATAATCCTCTCAACTCCTTTGTCATAGTTTTTTCTGAAAGTTTTTGAAGATACTGTCACTTTATACATGGTATCAAAGTGGTACAGTTTTATGTTGGGCTTTTTCACATTTCTTCAGTGGCATTTTGGTAGCAATAGTATGTACTGATGCAAAAGAGGCACTTTCATTCTCAATATTTCTTTTTAAATGAGTGTCCTTTTCTTTTTCTTTGTATCAGTACTGACTGCTTTGAAGGTTATTGCTGGTTTGTATTTAATCTAAAAATAGAGGCAGTTTATCTTTGTAACAGGAAAGAGAAAGGCACCTTCATTTAAATCCTTCCTGCAGAAGAGAGGGCTAGTGCCCACTTGGGAATGAGCGGTGTAGTGAAATGCTTTACATGACCTAATTATAGTTCTGATGCAGCGACTCAGAGTGACTATGTTATATGTTCATGAAGGCAGTATGTTTTTCCTTTAAGAATTATATCTTTCAGTGTAGCCTATTTAAGTTTAAGACTGCATTTAAAAATATAATCTATGCAAATTGTTTTATATTATTTATTAAGTATATAAAATCAGCTGTTACTTTGCTCAACATAAATGAGGTAGAATGATTGCTAATCTGAAAAAAGAACATAATACTAGGAAATACACAATTGTCACTACTGGGAACATCAAGAAATACTCACTGTCATTGCTGATTCAGGAGATACCTGGAGTTCCAAGTCTGAACTTGGAACACATTGTCTAGAAGCAATGTTAGACATAGTATATAGCTTCTACACCAAAGTGGGTACTACAGATTTAACCATAAAAGGAATTAGTTTCTTGAATGAGGAAGTGTGGTTTGTAAATTGACTTAAAAGCAAACTGTACATGATGATTTTGGGGACTTCTTAAATGATAGCAAATTGCATTTTCTCTTTTGTAGGTAATAGTATCCCCATATAAAATAGGTTAAATTTTCATTCCTTTTTCTAGTTAAGTTCATATGGTACCTATATATGTGGAGATTCATGACAGTATAGTTGAATGCATACATAGGTATAGTAAAGGCTGTTTGTGCAATATGATATGAAATGTATTCGATAAAAGTCTTCACCATCATTTTTAAAAGGAATAGCACTGCAGATTGATTGAGTGTATGCTGTACCACTGCTGAAAGCTCTGACATTCCTGGTAATTTTTCTTTTATTTTTTAGTTAAATTTTTCTGTAAAATACGTTCTTTATAAAAAGAAGCAGAATGAAAATGTAAAATGTTCCTTACTGTCACTTATAAATAATCCTTATAATATTGTAGAAGATCACCTTCCATTTTTCATAATTGGGATGATATTATATATACATTGTAGTGTTTCTTTTTTCTTAACCCTTCTTGATATTTACAAACTAATCATGAAAATCATTTTGATGACTGCTGACTATTCTAATCTGTAGATGTCCTACAACTTCCTTAATGTACATTTGGGTTCTATCATTTGTATTCTATCACTTTTATTATATAATGAATGTTGCAAATTGTCAATTTTGTCCACATTTATGATTATACATTAAGTAGATTCCTACAACTAAAATTTCTACAAAAGATTAATGTTTAAAAGGCTTGTGATTTATGCTTAATTGATAAATTATATACCAATTTTTATTTTTACCCACAGTGTGTCAGAGGGCCATCTCACTGCAGCCTTACCAATACTGAGTATTATCTTTTTTTTTTTTTCTAATCTTGGCACTTTGCTAGATATCAAAAGTAATACAATTTTTATGTTTAAATCTTGGTAGATATTTATGCAATCAAGTCTGTCAGTCTTTACTGTCATTAATACACACATTGCTTATATGCATTCCTGCATAAGACATCTAAGGATCAAGAAACTTATTTCAACTGAGAAATTTTCCCTGGTCAATAGAGTCCCAGTCATAATGTTAACTAAGAATTCATGAAATGGTTTCCATGATATCAGAATAACAAAGCAATAAATAAAGATAATATCTTATACTAAAATATCTGTAAATCACCTGCAGAGGATGAGGTTTGTTAACTGCCCAGAGATCTCTAGAGACTGTGATTGATGCGCCCAGAAGACATCTTCAATGATTGTTATTCAGATAAGAACTTGGGAATTTCTACTGCTTTTTAAACTTTGGCCTTTAGGTTAATGCATACTGCAGTAAGCTGGTCATATCTATTTAAAGGATTGAAATAGGTGTATAATGAAAACATAATACTGAATAAAGAAAAGCAGATTACATAGTGGCATATATCATATTGTGCCATTATAGTCTTGACGGCTATAAATCAAATTCACGATAGTAATTGCCATAGGCCAGGGCAAGGAAAATTAGGAAAATATAATGGGAAAACATCATAATTATGCAGTTTTGCTTTTCTTTTTGTTTCACTTTGTGTTGAAAAGGACTTGAAACAAGGCAAAATGTTATCAATAATTATTTATGAATAATGAGACATGTAATTTTATTCTTTATATGTTTTCTATGAAAAGCCAAAATAAAAGATAAAACATAACAAAAGAACAAGAAACCTAAGATGGTACATCACCTATATGAAGAAAACTAAGGAGCACTAATGAATACATGAAAAAACATTATAATATGTTTATGAGTGAGACATCTGAATATATAGCATAGTCACTTCTCTCCAAATTAACTGATAAGTATCATATAATTCCACTAGCGATCCAACGTGGATCTTAAGAAGTGCAAATGTTTGGTAATTCAGTGATTAGAAGTGCTTAACTCAGGATGCTGGGATGGCTTAGTGGGTTGAGCACTTGGGTTTGCAGTCCTGGGGTCCGAGGATCAAAATCCTGGCCCCGGCCCATGTGGACCCATGTGCTGAACTGGCAGTTCTCACATGGATGAATTCCCTGCAGGAGGCTTCTGGTCGGGTTCCTCCCCTGCGCAGCCCCACACCCACCTGTGGAATGAAACTATGTAGAAAACCAATGATGTGCAACTATGGAGACTGCTCTGGGCCCTCCCCCTTCTCTCTGTCTCTCTGTCTCTGTCTCTCTCTCTCTCTCTCTCTCTCTCTCTCTCTCTGTCAAAAATAATAAAAATAAATCTTTAAAAGAAAACTGCTTAAATCTATACATATATTCACACATGATTGATTTGCAAAAGACTGGATAAAAATACTTGAGGATTTTAACCATGATTATTGCTCATTGATGGAATTATAGGGGTTTTTTCCTAATAGTTTTTTGTATTAGAAATTTTCAAAACTGTAAAGTAAGATGGTCTTGTCAGTATAGTATGACACGTTGTTTTTTTTTAGGGTGACATTGGTTAGTAAAAATTACATAGGTTTCCAGGTGTACAACTCTATGGTACTTCATCTGTGTGTTACAGTATATGTTTACCACCCAGAGTCAGCTTTCTTTCCATCACCATATACTTAGCTCCCCCTCTCGCCCCCTTTACCCTCAGGAAACCACTACTATTGACTCTGTTCATGAGGTTTTATTTCTTTGTTGCTTTCAGTTTTATATTCCACGTATGAGTGAAGTTATGTGGTTCTTAGCTTTTTCTGTCTGGCTTATTTCACTTCTCATGATCTCAAGTTCTATCATGTTGTTGCAAATGGCAGTATTTCATTTTTTCTTATCACTGAGTAGTATTCCATTGTGTGTATTTATCCAGTTATCTATCAAACGGCACTTTGGTTGTTTCCATGACTTGGTCGCTGTGAACAGCAGTGCAATGAACACTGGGGTACATATGTTTTTACAAACTAAAGTTTTCAACTTTTTTTGGTTAGTATGATACTTTTGGTTTTAAATGATAAGGCGCATGAGCCCTGATATTCGCTTTCCAGCTTAAAAGACTTGTGAAAGAGTAGTTTTAAGTCCACGATAGGGGAGCATACAGAGCCTTTTAAACTTCAGTAACCAGACTGAAGCTGATAATCATAATATATTTGTTTATCTTCGTTAAAACTTCCTAAAAGTAGAACATCCAATTAACTTTGTTTTTCTTCTTTTCAAAGCCTTATGAAGGATTAAGGCCTCAAGATCTTCGTCGATTGAAGGATATGCTTATTGTGGAAACTGCAGACATGCTTCAGGCTCCACTGTTTACTGCTGAAGCTTTACTTCGAGCTCATGGTAATAAATGTCGTGCTTCTGATAATATGGGTGTCTTTTGAAACTTTTCAGGGTTAAGAGATGGCTGTTTTATTATTTTAGGATAAAACAAAATAGGTTGTTAAACAAGCCTCGGTTGTTTTTTGCACAGTGGTTACTAACTGCCCTCAGTATCTTCATAACAGTTTGTATTTTGAAATATAAAATGGCTGTAAATCATAGAGGAAAAATAAGAACTTTCTATTTAAAAATCAAACTACTAAATCAACTTACAGATTGTCTGATTTTAGAAATATGTCTTGTTCAAGCAGGGTTGAGAGTTGCAATTCATAGTCCCTAGTCCTGATTTTTATATCATTTTTACTAAATTCAACTAAATCATTAACAATTGTGTTATTAGTATTGTCAGTTTATTTTATGTAAAAGCTGTTTCTCACCATGAAATACGTAAAGTAAATTTGTAGAGTTGACAGAAGAATATACTATCCCTCTTAAAGTTTGGTTTTAGTTTTGTTTGTTTTGGGGTATTTTTGAAGATATTACTAACTTTACTTAGGAAAAGTACTCAGCTTGTTGTAAGTTCTCTGATACTTAAAAGAGCCATTCTGAGAGTTGTCACATATTGAGTTGGATGCTGTCATTGCATACTTGATATTGATACTTTGGCTGGTTTCAAAGGCACATTTTCTCTTGGTTTAAATATTATTTTTAAGGGAAGCCAAGATGGCTCAGTGGGTTAAGCATTCACTTTGCAGCCCTGGCCCTGGCCCATGCAGACCCATATGCTGAACTGGGGTGTGCTTCCCATGGGGGAGGCCCCCAGCCCAGTTCCTGCCCTGCATGGCACCACCCACCTGTGTGGAACAAAACCATGTCAAAAACTGATGATGTACAACTATGGAGACTGCTCCGAACTCTCCCCCTTCTCTCTGGCTCTCTCTGTCTCTGTCTGTCTCTGTCAAAAACAATAAAATAAATCTTTGAAAGAAATTATTTTTAAAATGAGAACAGTAAATAGCTATTCTAATTCAGTCATTTTGAAGCTTACCTGTCTATTTTAATAATTAATATAAAACTTTTTTTTTTAAGATTTTTTTAATTGTTTTTGACAGAGAGAGAGAAAGAGAGAGAAAGAGAGATACAGAGACAGAGAGAAGGGGGAGGGCCCAGAACAGTCTCCATAGTTGTACATCATTAGTTTTTCCATATAGTTTCATTCCACAGGTGGGCGCGGGGCTTCATAGTGCAGGAGCTGAGCTGGGGTCTCACCCTGATGAGAACCGAACTGAGGGCACTCCCCAGCTCAACATATGGGTCCACACGGGCCAGGGCTGGGATTCGATCCTCATTCCCGGGGCTGTAAAGTGAGCACTTAACCCTCTGAGCCATCCCTGCTTCCCTAAATTTTTAATCTATACAAAAATAGAATCTCGGCTTCTATATTTTTTGATACAATCTTTTGATCAGAAGAAAATTTAAAACTTTGTATTTCATCATCTTTTGATTACCACTATGAATAATTTAGTATATAACCCTCCAGAATTGCTACCTTCAATACTAATATTTCCTGGGGTTCTGAACTTGACACTCTTTTCCACTTACATACTAGTGACTCTTAAATTTTAATGTAAAGAAGAATTGCCTGGGAAATTAACCAGAGATTCCTATGCATATATGAGTCATACACTTAGAATACAATATTGCAGTAATCTATTTGCTTTTTCTCTACATTGACTGGAAACTCTTAGAGGGCAGCTTTTATTGTTTTTTTGTTTGCTTGTTTTCACAATATCTGGCATACATTAAGTCCTCAGAAAATAGATATAGAATGAATACATAATACACCTGAAATATTTATGTATTTTTTGAAAATCCACCTTTTGATTATAAAATTACATTTATCCAGTGCCATTTTTGTAAATTGAAATAAATTCTTTGGAAAAAATTTTACACCCTGGTCAAAAATGAAATTTAGAAATTCAGTATAACTTTTAAAATCATAGATTTTAAAGATCAAATGTTTTTTTTTTAGCCGATAATAATGGTCAGTAGTCATTAAATAAAAACTTATAAAGAAACCCAGAATACCTTAAATTGTTTCTTTAGAGTAAGCTTCACAACACCAGAAGGTATATCCTATTCATTGCTTGAGCTTTTAAATACAGAGAGTGCATTTAAATGTAATGTGGAGCTGGCAGAAAAGTGGAAGCTGTCTGTTAGTGGGGAGCCATGATGTAACAGTTGTATTAGTTGCTTTTGACTAACTGTTAAAAGAAAAGTGTAGATTCAAACACAGTAAACATTTATTAATCATGAACAGTCCAGTGTTTCTATTTATGGTTAGTGGGACTGGGGCTCTGCTCCACACGGTTATTCAAGGACCCTAACTGACTGAGACTCTGCCATCTTAAAGTGGCTTTTGAGGTTGTCCTGGGGATTATCTCCATTCCAGCCAACCAGTCAGGAAGGGGAAAGAGCATGGAGATGTAATGTGGGAAGTTTTTGAGCCAGTCATGGACGTGACATGCATCATCATCCCTGCAAATAACTCCATTGGCCAGAATTCATACACATAGCTACACTTAATTGCAAGGAACAGCTCTAGATTGTAGCATTTGTATGTATTGTAGCCATTTCTAACACAGGTATCTATGTTCAGCTACATAATATAATATTAACATCTCTAAGTTATATTATGTAGAATCTAGGATTAACTTTACCAGTAATTTTATTGTAATTAAAAGGAACATTTTCATCTCTTTGTTTACACATTGTATCAAGTATTATTAAATGATCAACTCCATTTTTCCCCCATTGATATTTCTGTGAGTTACTTCTTTCACTTAATTGAGGTCATTTCTAATAAGGTAATATTTAATTGAATTTTTCTACTTGGTATCTGTGTTCTGTGATAACTTTTTTGATAACTTGAGAGTTCTATATTTCATTTCCCTATTAATGCATAAAATAGAACCTAATGCAGGTTTTCAAATAGACATCTCTTCTATATTGTTTGGGTAATATCAGTGACATTTTATAATTAAATAAGATGTAAAGAGGTAAATGATGTTAGTGAATCAGATAGTTCACAGAGCTACAATTTACACTAATTGCTTTCAAAACCAGGACAGACTGTTTCAGAGCTATTAAACTGAACTATTTGGAAGGTGTATATATTGTATCCTTGGTAACATTCATTCAGCTTTACACAGGAAAGCAGATTTGAGTATCATATTATCTGTTGTCAAATTTAGTCTCAAGGTAATGAAGTTGATCTTGATTAAGCAGAAGACAGAAAAACATTTGGCAGTATTTACTAAGTAGTAATTGAATTTTAAGGGAGGACTCTGAGAATACAAAGTTCATTCTCTGAATATTTCTTTAGTAATAGAAGTGACTTATATAATTGAATACCTAATGAGAAAATAAATACAATGTACAAACTATGAGACCAAGGCTAATTTCCTTGTGCTTAGAGTAAATTAATATTGACAATAGTAATTTACTCTGAGCACTTATTGTGAGTTTTATCGTCTTTTATGGTCCATTAGACATCAGTGGCCCACATCTCCTCTTCTCACTTTGCTCTCTTCCTAGGAAATATCTTCTCCCAAGGCTCCCTCTGGACTAGACCTCTTTTTCTGCAGTTCATATCCTTATAGAGAACTCCTTATCTGAAAGCACTGCTAGGATATCTCAAAAGCACCTTAAACTCATCATGTGTAAAACTAAAATCATGCTCTTCACCTACACCTGATTCTCTGGTATTTACCGGTACATAGATAACAGCAGCACCAACCAACCAACCATGTAAACCTGGAACACCAACTTTGACATTTTCTTCCCTTCAGACCCTATGTCTTATTATCACCTCCCAAATTATAAACTTTTCCCTTTCTCCTGATCTCCACTACAACCAAACATCTAGCACTAGCTATCATCATCTCTCATTTATATGCTACTACTCCTACATGGTCAGCCTTCCCTCCACTCTTGTCCTACCCAATTTCTTTTATTCCTTTTTTTTTTTTTTTAAGATTTATAGTTTGAGAGAAAGTGTGTGTGTGTGTGGTGGGGCGGGGGGGCAAGTAATCTCCATAGTTGTACATCATTAGTTGTGACATGGTTTCATTCCGCACAAGTGGATGTGGAGCCATGCGGGGCAGGAACCAATCCAGGGGCCTCCCACACAGGAGGCGAGAAACTTCACTGCCATGCCATCCCAGTGGTTACCACTTGTGCCGCAGTTCAACATAAGGGGTTTACATGGGTCAGGGCTGGGAATCGAACCCCGGACCTCACTATTGCTAGGCAAGTGCTCAACCACTGAGCTATCCTGGCATCCCCACTACCCAAATTCTTTCTTTATTTGTTTGTACTTTCATACTATTGTCAGATTGATCTTTTCAAATGTAATTGTGAAAATCTATATAGCCTAACCCCATGCCCAGTTTTCACTGACTTTCTTTCACTCCTCAGTGAGTAACAGACATGTTATTAATTGAAGTCCTGCATGGCGCTGCCCCTGTTTCTTCAGTCTCATCTCACACTGGGTTTCCCCTGTGGTCCCCATGCTCCAGCTACATCGACCTTTTTAATGTCAAAAGAATGCCACCTTTCCTTCTGCCACAAGGCCTTTGAACATGCTGTGTACCATCTGTCTAGAATGTCCTCTGCTCCCTTTTGCCTAGTTAAGTCCCACTCATCCTTCAGATGTCCGCTCCAGGCCATTTCCCCAGTCACTTTCTCTGACCTCCTTTACTGGGATTCTCTAACTCTACGGATAGCTTCTGACATTGATGACTTTTTAAAAATGTGTTGATTTTACTTAATGTCTTTATTCTTATTAGACTGTAAATTCCATGAAGATAGGAACTGTGCCTGGTTATCCTCCCATTGTATCCCTACTGCCTGACATAGTAGATGGCACATAAAAGGCATTCATAAGTATTTGCTAAATGAGTGGTATGATGGAATTCAAGTAGAAACTGTGCTATAGATAAGATTAAAATTTAGCATGTTTAATCTGTATATATGAATTATAGTAGTTCTTTCATTTCTTTATTAGAAAGTGACATAATGGAGACTTTTGAAAAATAATCATACTTTTCTAAGAAAAGTAATTTTAACTTTCTAAGTGAGTAGTAACCTATCAAAGTACTGAGGTCCATTTGGCAACATCTCCTGGAATGCACTCATATGCAGTTTTTTTCAGTTGTTGGATATTTTTTCCTCTTTGTAATCTGATCCCTATTTCGAATCTTATTTTTCATCTGCCCAAACTACCACATGGTATACTGTAACATTACAAAACTGCTCGTGTCTCTTCGTTATACTTCTGTGCCTTTGCGTATATGGTTTACACAGCTGGAAATAACACTCCTTTGTCTTCATTGCATGTCTGAGTAATAATTATCCTGTTAAGCCACCAAATAAATTGACAATATGGCTGAAAAAAGTCTTGTATAGAAATTTTCCATAGCTATTTGTAGGAGCATTTGAGCTATAGAAGTGTATAGAATGAGCCTACAGTGAATCATTAACTATATTACTCGACCCTATACTTTTTTGTGCTATAGTGGAAAGAACACAGGCTTTGGAGTCTCAGAAATTGGTTTCAAATCCCTCATTATCTGTGTGAGCCCGGGCAGGCTATATAACTTCCCTAAGTCTTGGTTTCTTCACCAAAACAATGATTGAAAAGTTTGGGAGAGGAAAAATAAATGAAATAATATGTGTAAAACAACTAGCTAAAATAATTGAATATATTAGTTTATTATTTTAACAGCTTAGGTTTTTATGGCTCTGGACTTTATAATGTGCTTCACTTGGCTGTTTTAAAAGTGTTCATAGTAAGAAGATCATGTTTTTTTAGTTAACCAGATTTGGGCTCACTTAATACATAATTTATACCTAATTC
>PVKE010048383.1:0-11603 GCA_004027555.1 Craseonycteris thonglongyai | reverse complement strand
TTTCATCATTTCTTATCGCTGAGTAGTATTCCATTGTGTAAATGTACCACATCTTCTTTATCCAGTCATCTATCAAAGGGCATTTTGGTTGTTTCCATGTTCTGGCCACTGTGAACAGTGCTGCGATCTCAAGTTTAATTTTCTAATGTGTGCCTGTTAACTAGTTCAATGTCAACATTAAGATAGATGTTCACTTCCAAATGCATTTCTGTTTAACTCCACACCCTGACACCCTACATGTTTCCTAAAAAAGATAGTGCAAATTCTGAATTATTTTTTGTTTTTAGTTCTTATGTATAAACTGGGCAGTTTGAAACTGCTAAGGTGAATGTATATTTTAATTAGCAATATATAAATAGCTATTGTTTACTGCAATAAATGTAATGTTACATTTTTTTACAGAAATATAAGCTACATATTTTATAAGAGCCAATATGATCCAGTTGATAAATATTTCAAAGATGAAACAATTCTCAGTACTGAGTTTAGATTACATTTAAATGGAAAAAAAATGTTGATAAATTTGTTAGACAGGTTATGCTGTAATAATTAACCCTCATAAGCACATACACACACAAACACACACATTTTAGAGGTCTAGAAGAACAAAAGATTATTTCTCTCTTCCATCAAATGCTAACTGCAGCTTTATTCCTCATCCTACTTCATTTCAGAAATAATACTTTGAATATATAATCCACTTAGGGCAACTAACCATACCAGTTTGCCTAGAACTAAATGCCTTCACTAGAAACAGAAATTTCTTTTTTTTTTAAAAGAAAAGTCCCAGCCAAACAGTTGAGTTTGTAAATTTAAGTCTCTTCTACCACAAGTAAAATCACATTATAAGAGGTGTGATTAAAGAAAGAAAAAAATATAACTATGGTGAATGTTTAAATAAAATAAAAAGTGATTACAATATAAGACACATTGCCATTAATCTTCCTTAAAATATTCCCCCTACTTCGAATGCACTTATCCCATCATTCTTTCCCTTTCTAAAACAGTTCTGTAAGTTTTCCTGAACATCTTCAATTGCGCTGTCATAGCTGTCTCAATGTCTCAAATCAATTGAAAATGTTTACCTTACATGGTCATTTTTATTTTGGAGAAGAACCAGAAGTCACATGGTGCCAGCTACAGTGAATGAAGTGCATGAGGACAAACTGTAATGTTTTTATTAGACAGAAATATATGTTAATGCACTATTCGTGGCCCATGATTTATGGCACACTTTAAAACACATGTTCTCTCAACCGTATCTCACAACTGACTCGCTGCACTGAACAAGTTGAAACTTGTCATATGTTGTTACTAAAGTCTAATACGCTGCTTCCTGTATCAAAGATTCCTGCCTTTATGTTGGATGGCACTCTGCAACAGCATTCACCCTCACTGTGTTTCTTGATCTCAACTTGTACTTCTGTTTTATGGATAAATGTTGGAACTTATGAATGTTAAAATTGATTTTCCAGACTTCCACAAATTTTCAAAGATTTCTTATCAAATCCATGGGTTAAATGGTAAATGGTAAAGGGTGTCCCAAAATTCACTCAAGATTTGATTTTTGCATCATTTGCCAACGAAAGAAAAGCATGACAGCTGACAGTTTAGGGTTATTAAAAATGGAGCGCTACATGAAAAAACAACGCATTTTCATTGTTGAGCAATGAAAATTTACAATTTTTAATTATAAACCTGTGTTTTCTATCAAAATTACTTCTTGCATGAATTTTGGGAAACCCTTTATTAAAAATAAAGGCTATGTTTAAAGCATTAATTCCAAGTATTAATTTGGAGAGATTAAAAAATTAAATAGCTAAGTGAGCATTCCCGTCTCAACATTTTTTTAATTCCTGGGGGTCCAAATAAAATTGATTGAAAAAATTAGTATTAACATGTCACCTGAGGACACTGTTAAACATTGGGTAACATAATGACAAAGAGGGCTGTTTGTTCTACAAGAAATTACCTTCACTGTAAAATAGAGGTCACTTTAGACTAACTGAATTACACAAAAATTCCATTCTGAACATACAAGTAATTTTAAGTCTTTAAATAGTCTTTCTATTTATCATAAAAAAACTAAGCAAATATTGTTTAAATATTCAATGCATAGTGTATATTAATCACCATGTCCACCTGAATTCAGAATGACAACTTTTTTTTTCATTAGCAGCATTTTTGAAATTCATACTCAGAAAGAAATTGATTTATTTAAAACCATTATATTTGTGAATAGAGTAGCATAGAGAAAACTATGGATTCATGGTCAATTTAATAAAAGATTTTCCACAAAAAGATCATTGTATGATTATCAATCATTTAACATCATCCAGCATATGACAATGATCTCTTAGGGATATTATCTGGAAATGTGGTTCTCCCAATAAATTTCAATGAATCCACCAAATTAAAACTAACCCAAAGAAGATTTATGCTATAAGCTGAGGTTTTCTCTGTTTTCTTGGTTGCTAGGAAGCTCAGAGATATTTAGAGATGAAGTTTCAGTTTGCTTGTTTGACTCTGCTCTTCCATCTCACTATCTTACTTTATTAATGTTCTGTTAACCTTCTTTAAAGCTTATATTGCACATCAGTGTTAGTGTGTTTTGTTTTTTAAATTATTGCAGTGGAACATATATGTATAACTTTGTTGCAACTATCTTTAAATTTCTTAGTTTAAAACACACAAATGAAACCAAACAAAACAAAACCAAACTAAAAACAAAAATTCTTAAGAGATGAATTAGTTTAAGCTAAGGCTTTTTAGTATTTTTGCTCATTTTTTGTTTTGTTTTAAGTGAAGAGATGACTGCAGGATTCTATCAATACAAATAATATGCTACTCTGTTAATTTTATTTTATTCAATTGTACATTTAAATGTAATAAGACTTTATATTTTTATCTCTGTGAAAATCATAAATCTACTAAGACACAGTGTTCACTGACAGTAAAGATTGGTTATGCCATTTGAAGTGTCAAAATTATGTGTCTTGGTATAAAAGTTATGAATTAAAGCTTTTGGTGATCTCATGTCTTAAACATGTATTACATAATTGTATTCTCTTGATAGCCATTCACTATAATTCAATGATAACTTTTCAGATTATTTCTAATCTTTAAGGTCAATTCTTATTAATTATATTGTCATTAATTAATTAATATAGAGACATACTTTGAAAGTTATACTTTGTCTAAGCATAAGAAATTGTATTGTGAATCCAGATACAGGGTCATGTAAATTGAAACAATTAAAACAAAGCTTATTTTGTGTATTAATTGTATTAAAGGAAATGTCAGATGTTAGTAATTCCTTGTGCCCCATGACTCACTTGTGCTTCCCTCTGCCTAATTCGTGGTGAATTTGCTCATTGGAAACTCAGAGAAATAGATATAATTATAGGGTATGTTCTTAACAGAATATATAGTCATCATCTAGGGCTAAAATTATCTTGTTAGTTTATGTCATCTTAAGACTTTAGTGAAGAATCAAGTATTAAAACATAACAATGGCTTCCCTGTGACCAGAAATTCTTTAAATTTAACTAATTTTATTGTGGATGTAACTAGTTATGAATTCTGTCTTTGAAGATACTAGAGATTATGATAAACAAATTATTTTATAGAAAATATATTGATATATCCTGGTTGTATTATAATATTTTCAAAGAATTTAGTTTTTTTTAATTCAGCAAATTCAAACAAGACCTTGACATTGTTTTTAACAATTTATTTCATTGTTTTTGACAGAGAGAGAGAGAGAGAAGGGAGTGGACCCAGAACAGTCTCTACAGTTGTACATCATCAGTTTTTTTACATTTATTTTTCCACACAGGTGGGCACAGGACCATGCAGGCTGGGAACCGGGCCAGGGGCTTCTCACATGGAAAAACACCTCAGTTCAGCATATGAATCTGCACAGGCTGTGGCCAGGACTCAATCTTTGGACTCTGGGGCTGCAAGGCAAGTGCTCAACCCATTGAGCCATCTGCCATCCCCAGGACCTTGACATTTAGTTGTGCTATTTCCATAGAATCACATGTTATCTTCATAGTGTCTGTTAATATATACCATCATTACTTTATTTTAAAAATAAATAGGGGATGCCAGGACAGCTCAGTGATTTGAGCACTCTTCTTGCAGCCCTGGGGTCCAAAAATCAAATCCTGGCCCCGGCTCATGCAGACCCATATAATGAACTTGTGGGTGCCCCAGCTCAGTTCTCACCATGGCAAGCCTTCTAAGCAGGGAGACCCCCACTGATTCCTGCCCTGTGCAGCCATAAGCCCCTGGTCTGGTTCCTGACCTGTTTGGCCATGTGCCCACCTGTAGAATGAAACTATGTAGAAAATTAATGACATGCAACTGTGGAGACTGCTCTGGGCCCTCTCACTTTTCTCTGTCTGTCTCTCTTTGAAAAAAAAAACACAACAAAAAAAAAACAAAAAATCTTTAAAAATATCTATAGCCCAGAAAACAGAAGATTTGTAGATTATAGTTATAGAATGAGGAGTGAGTCAAAGCCGAATATATAGATATATATATGAAAAAATAGAAGACATATGCTAAGAATGAGGTATAAACTGTGTCCTATAAACTTTTCTTTAATTCATAGTTTTAGAAATTAGATGTGTATTTTATAAGCCAAAATATATATTGAAAAATATTTCAGGAAGGTATCTATCATTTTTTTATTACTTAATTTTCCTAGTATGTATGCAGTTCAGGTTGCAAAAGAAATCCATGTTGGTATCTGAAGAATGTTTTAATTCATCTGTACCCCAACACTGTGCATCCATCAGCCATGATATTTGCCAAGCTGAAGTTCCTCATCCTCCTCAATTTAGATGTGTTTGGCAATTGAGATTTACAGGTAATAAAATATTTTGTTTTTATTTTAAATTTTATTGAATTCTTTCAACATTTACTACATAAGTATTCATTTTCTAATAACACAAAATATTTTATATCTTAAAAATACAAAATCAAGATGAATTTAATTTTCTTATTCTCTGATTTTTTCTTTTAACAGACACTTGCTTAGTACCTAGTACATTTTAGGAATTCTGGTTGGTTAAAGATATATAATTGTGAAGAAAACTAGAGCTATACCTTACTCTCATAGTTCTGACTGTATTTTTGGAGGGAAGTAATTGGGAAAATAATCACAGTGATAAATATATAATTATAAATTTTACTAAAATAGTCCTAGAGAAAGATACATTCTCCCATGAATGCTTATAACCAAAGAAATTAGTTTAAGAATAATGATAATAATAATAAAATGAGAGAAAATATGAGCAATTAGGAGAGTGAGTTGAGAGGTAGAATAAGGTTTCCATGGTGAAATGACCCACGAAGGGGTATGGAAGATGAGTCCCTGGTAGAGGAGTTGGAGAAGTTTCTAAGTTAGACTGAGAGAATTGTACTTTTTAAAAACACTGTGTTTTAAAAGACACAAAGTTTCATTTATGTGAGATTAGTAAATTTTTAAAATCTACTGCACAACATAGAACCTATGATTAACAATAGTATATTGTATAGTATTTAAAAACTTGCTAAATACTCATACTACAATATGAAAAAACAAAAACAAACAAAATAAAAGACAAATAAACAAGTGGGATATAAAAAAATTATAAATGATGGATAAGTTTATGAGATTGGTTGTGGTTATTATAATATCTCATGGATATATACTTATCCCCAAATGCATCATGTTATATATATATATATTCAAAATACATATATATATATATATATACACACACACACATATATATATATATATTCAAAATCTACAACATTTTTGTATGTCAATCATACCCCTGATAAAGTGAGTTAAAACAAACAAGCAAACAAACAACAATAGCAAAACAGAAAAAAAGAAAAACCTCACAAAATTAGAAGAGATTGACTTTTTGGAGGCCTTGCTGAAATTCTAAGAACAAGAATAAAAACAAGTCTTGTGGGAGAAGGCAATTCTACAAATAAAATGTTAAATATTTAGATTTTTATTTTAAAATAAATGGTAAATCATTGTAGACTTTGACATATTTAAAAAAAAATTTTAAAAGAAGTGGAGAAATAATTTGGAGAAGTTTAAAATGGTAGAAAATTATGGTAGTCATATTAGGAGATGATGAAAACCAAAATAAGTGAAAGTTCTTGTTCATGAAATATATACATAGAGCAAGGGGTTTAAGTGTCAATAGGAAGTCTAGATTTTGGCTTTAACACTTGAAATGCAATAATTCCACAAGATATTTTATTGAGTATATTTTTTGTTGTTTTATATACTGGCAGTTCCCATTTCAACATTTATTTTGATGGCCATAATTTTCTGGTCTTTGATTACACATTAAATATGATTTGACTTAGCTAATGCAAATTGATCCACTTTCTTAAAACGGTATGATACTACAATTAATTCTTTTAAGTACTACTTTCTCAGTCAATGATATTTTGGCATTATAGTTTATCAATAGTCAGCAAATTAACAGATCTGTTATCTCTGTTCTCAACTAATGATTCATTTTATTCAACTGAAAGCAGCTGCACTTATAACACTACGAATACATTAGAACAGTGTTGAAGTAAACTAACAATTAGTCTTTTAAACATAAAACATGACAATTTATTTCATCATGCTCATAAGATGGTATTCTGGAGAATTAACATCCCCTAATAACAGAAATAATGATCAGTTCATTAAGCAAATCATACTCAAGACCAAATGTGGTAGAAGAGAGTAATGACTTGCTAATTATAACATAGTAATAAAAGGGACTTTAGAGACCCTGTTACAAAAGCTTGCTATTTTACAAAATAAACAAAATAAACAAGAACAATGACAACTGTGGTTAGAGACGTTACCTGAACTATCTGGTCTTGATACTATTTAGGGACTGTGTTAGCTCAGTGGTTTTATTTAATTTTATATATTTTTATATTTTTAATTAACTTTTACATAAAATATTATATTACTTTCAGGTGCACATTCTGATAAATCTGGTACCCATCTGACAACATAATAGTTATTAAAATATTATTGACTATATGCCCAATGCTGTACTTTGCATCCTCATGACTATTTGTACTTCTTAATTTCTTCCCCTTTTTCATCCTCCCCTTCCAGCTCTCCTCCTTCATTCCAACAAATTTAGTACTCATCTGACACAGTACAAAGCATTATAATATTTCCTTCCCATAACTACTTGCTAACAACTGATTTTCACTTCTTAATTATTTTCTCCTTTTTTTACCCACACCCCAAACCCTCCTACCATCCGGTAATTGTCCAGCTTATTTCTATATCAATCAATTTGTTTTTGTTTTCTTAATTTTCTTCTTTAGTTTCCACATATAAGGTGAAATTAACTTGTATCTGTCTTTTGCTGTCTGACACTTCACTCAGAGCAATACCCTCTATGTCTTTTGATTGGAGCTTTTAATCTAGGTAAATTGAAAGTAAATGGTTATAGATATGTGGCTATTGTCATTTTATTATTCATAATTTTTTTTCCCATCTTAAAAAAGTGCCTTTAGCACTCCTTCTAATACTTGTTTGGTAGTGATTAACTACTTTAGCTTTTTCTTGTTTGAAAAGATATTTATCTGTCCTTTGATTTTGAATGTCTTGCTGAATATAGTAATCTCAGTTACAGGTGCTAGCTTTTCATCACATTGACTATTTTCTGCCAATCACTTCTGGCCTGCAAAATTTCTGTTGAGAAATTGGCTGACAGTCTTATGTGAGCGCTCTTATAATTAACTAGTTACCTTTCTCTTACTGTTTTTAGAATTCTTTTTTTTTTTTTTAAGATTTAGTGTTATTGTTTTTTGACAGAGAGAGACAGAGAGAAGGGGGAAGGCCCAGGGCAGTCCCTATAGTTGACAGCATTAGTTTTCCATATAGTTTCACTTCACAGCTGGGTGCAGGGCTGCACAGGGCAGGAACTGGGCCGGGAGCCTCCCGCATAGGCCCCAGCAAGAACTGAACTGGGGGCACACACCAGTTCAGCATATGGGTTCACATGGGCTGGAGACAGGATTCAATCTCCGGACCTCAGGGCTGAAAAGCAAGTGCTCAACCCCTGAGCCATCTCAGCTTCCCCAGGATTCTTTTATTTTAACTTTTCCCACCTTAATTATAATTTGTTTTGGTGTGGGCCTATTTGGATTCATCTTGTTTGGGCTTGTATGTCTGCAAGTATTTATTTCAGTAAGTTCGGGAAATTTTCTTTAATTATTTCTTCAAATAGGTTCTCAATTCCTTGTTGTCCCACTTCTCCTTTTGGTAATCCTATGATGTGAATGTTGTTATTCCCAGAGGAATTTTAAACTATCCTCATATTTTTTTCTTTTTATTGCTGTTGTTCTGATCGGGCATTTTCTGTTATCTTGTCTTTCAAATCATTGATTCAAGCCTCTGCTTCATGTAGTCTGGTGACTCCTTCTATTGCATTCTTTATTTCAGTTTTTGTGTTCTTCATTTCTGCCTGTTTTTTTTTTAATGGTTTCTATGTCTTTCTTTATGCTTTCTATCTCTTTGTTGGAGTTTTCCTTGAGCATCCTTATAACCAATGCTTAGACCTCTGTCTCTGATAGGTTGTTTGCCTCCATCTTGTTTAGTTCTTTTTTCTGGAGTTTTCTGCTGTCCTTTCATTTGGAACATTTTTGTTTCCTCATTTTCAATGCCTCTTTGTGTGTGTTTCTATATATTAGGTAGATCTGCTATGTCTCCCAGTATTGGTGGGTAGTCTTATGTAGTAGTTGTCCTGTGGAGCCCTGACAAAGTCTCCCTGGTCACCTGTGCTGGCTGGCTCTATTCAGGAAAGGTCTCAGAGCACATAAGGCCAATTTCTGCCTTGGGGCCTGGGGACCCCTCTGATAGTTTTCCAAGAAAGTTTGCAACGAGGGCAGGGCTGGCTGCTCACCAGAGAAAGTGCCCCTTGTGTTGCAGGAATTGGGAGGTAAGGTACCAGTGAGTCAGCAGGGTGGAGAAAGTGGAATTCGCCAGACCAAGCAGGTTCAGATTTGGCCACGTGCAGGACAGGCACAACACAGGAAAGATGCCACCCACCAACTATCTGCATGGAGGAGAATCCAATTCAGAAAAGTGGTGAATATCCTCCAGCCCTGCCCAAATTCACACACCTCTGTCTTCCCCCTGTATGCCTCTAACAACCCCTGAGTCACCATCTCTTTGCCAGAGCCCGAGTTGAGTGCCTACAAGTGACTGAGTGTGTGTGCAGGCACTTCAAGAGTATGTCTTGGTCTCCTGCAGCCTTTCATACCACCCAGGTGGTCAGAATTTCCATTGGTTTTCATAGCCAGATGGCATAGGGCTCCTCTTTTCAGCACTAGTATTCTGAACTGGGGAACCTGGTGTGGGGCTGGGGTCTCTCACTCCTGCAGGGAGAACCTCTGTGGCTGATATAACCCTCCTGATTCCTGCCACTCACAAAGAGGTTTGGAGCTAGCCTATTTTGCATCTCCACTCCTCCTACTAATCTGAACATGGTCTCCTTTTTGTATCCTTAGTTATAACTCCTCTGTTCAGTTACAATTCAGATTAATTCTCCAGGTTGGTTGTCCTATAATTTAATTGTAATCTTAATGTGTTCATGGTATAAACCAGTCACAGTGTTTATAAAGTCCACCATCTTGGATCCTCTCCAGCTTAGTGGTTTTTAAACCATGACCACATATTATAACCACTGGAAGAGCTATTAAATGATATTTACTGCTAGTCTGACCAGACAGACTGTTTTAAATGACAAAAAACAATGATACTGTCCCATTTCAAATAGTGCATATAGTCAGACTACTGACACCTTGAATTTAGCCCATTGGAACTATGCTGACCATACATACCATTTTTGAAATAAAACAGTATTGTTATTTTCTGTCTCACTTAAAATGTGTGTCTGGTCAGCCTACTTATTGCTCAGTTTCCACTACAGAGCAATCACACTTGAATTATAGGGAGGTGGACATAGGAGATCTTTAAAGGCTCTCAAAATGCTTTTAATGTGCAGATTGAGCAACATAATACACTGTTACTAGCCAAATCAGTTCATAAACTTCAGTGCTAGCATAGTTTGTATAATTGATTACCCTTTGTCTCAAAGTAGCAATAGTGTGTGTTTACGTTTATTTAATTTTAAACATTAAATTGTTTTGAGAACTAAAAATGGCTAAAGGGGACATATGAAAAATAATAAAGTAGCAAATGCATTTTTTAAAAATAGGATTAATAGGAAATCAAATTACTTATGGATAAATTATATCTATCTAACTGAATATAGTTAATTTTATGAATGGCTGTAGTATAATAAATAACTTTTTTAGGACATGGGGTAATATAAAATCAACATATTCATGGATAAATAAACTTTGAGCAAATATCATCAAAGTAATACAAGCATATTTAGTCATTAGGCCTTTATGAATCTATATTCAGAACTTAATGAATACAGCTAATTATTACAAACATAACAATTATGTGACCTCCACATATGAGATTCTAAATGGCTTGGGCTGTCCAAGTGAAAGAAGCCAGTGTAATATAGCTCAATAGTCAACAAGTATTTAAGTAGAGACACTCAAATTGCTTTTTGATGTTACTACAGTTTCAACGAAGCACCTATTTTCAATTATGTTTCAGTACAAAACAGATTTTAGAATAAGTAAAAAAGAAAAGGTATGTAAATAGTATTACACATTTTACATAATTTTTTTCTGGTTGTTGCTGTGAAATTTTATTTTCTTTTCAACCTCATGAAATATCATTGAAGAGAAATATTAAAATCAAGCCAGTAAGTTTGCATGGGGTGCATAAATTTTACTAGCAGTAAAATTATTTTAATTAAGATAATTTTCTACCAACTAAATGAAGTGTCTTGCACGCCCAATCAATTCTTGCCAATATGATTGCTCTACAAAAAAGGAATGGTAATTAATTAGAAGAAGCCCCTTCAAGGACAATTGGTCCACAGTGCACAACTTGAGAAAGAGCTGACATGCACTGTTTCTTTCCAATGTAATCATCTATGTTCATTATATGTATTATCAGGCTTGAGAAAAGAAGATACTGACAGAGTAGATAATGAGCTGTGAATTGAAATAAGAGAATATAAATTATGGTTAATAAAAGATAAAATCGTAACAAAAAAGAGATCAGTTCTCTTTGAATATCTTCCTTTTGTGTAAAGATTTTGATCATTACCATTTAGTAGGCCAATTAAACATACATTGAAGACATTTAAATTGTGCCACTAAACTTTTTTTCTGAATGAGTAAGAATTTTTGCATTTATGAATTACATTAAAAACAAATATCACTTTTAATTCTATTTTTTTAATAGTGAGTCTTGCTTGTGGTAGAAAATATTACAAGATATTAATTATAATCTATTCACTATAAATTACTTTTGTAATTTTGAAATGGTTATTGTGAGAGTAGAAAATCCTATATCCTTAAAGCTATGCATTATCAACAAGATTTTTCTTACGTACTGCTTTACTGGAATAAGTCTTCTTCTTTTTTTTTTTTTAAGATTTATTTTTATTGTTTTTGACAGAGAGAGAGAGAGA